>MU227803.1:291404-306381 GCA_018584345.1 Thuja plicata
CAACAGGTCAAATCATGCAGGTAGACAGGATGAATAATCTCATATTCAGTCTTGTGTGTACCTGGTGAAGAAGGACTATGTTGAAGTGTATGGTGAATTAACAAGGCCAAATTTACCACATACATTTATATTGCCCATGGTGGGGCAGGTACATTTCCGTTTTGGCCTCATTTCATTTCATGTTTTTCATAGTTTTTGCATTCTATCCGTACTTCCGTACAAGTTCTATTTTAACTTCGCGTGAACTTTCTGTACGTCTTGCGCGAACTTTCTAGTTCTTCGCATGGCTTGCAACAATTCTTTGCGTGATCTAGCATACTTTATCATGTGAAATTACAAACCAGAGCTTTCAGTTTGATATTTTATTGTCTCAGTTTTATAACCACCTGTTATTTTCTGACAACTGTGTTTCTCTAATTTTATCTTTTGAAACAGCTTAACAGTGGTTTGTAGTACGCTGATATAAAGAGAAAGCCATCATAAAATTCTGACATGTTTGTTTCAGAACACTGATATGAAGAAAGGCATTACAAACTACTAATGGGTTTTATTGTAGGACGTTTGTCGAAGACCTTGCATGTTTTCACAACTTCTTAAATCTATTTTTGGTAGTTAAAACACACTTCGGTTGATGCTTAAAATGAATCACTGTCTTGCGTGATTGAAGTGTTTTTTTATTGTAATCCTAAGAACTACATGAACGTATCCTCTCCCCTCGCCTTTATGGATCTTGGGTGTAAGAGAAATTCATGTGATTCTTCTAGAGTGGCTACCTCCCAAGAGCATTAGCAGAGTCGGTGAGAGTGGATGCCCGACCGGTAACAGGCTAAAGCCAAGCCCTTCCAAATCGGTATACAAAAAATTCTATTGTGATTAATGTCACAATAGATAGGTGTGAATTCGTTGTGGCAACCAAAATCTCCTCTAGTACCCTAGTGGTGCGTTAAAGTCCTGACATCATTAAGGTGAAAGCCTTGCTTTGAACGGATTGGGAGAGCCCCCTTTATTGGGAAAATGACTTGATCACAACCACCTGAACAGATGTCCTTACTACAAAATGTTGTTCTAGTTTTCCAAAAACCCTCTATCTATTGGCGCGGAAGGTTAGAGACCGACCAAGATGCCCCACATTCTTACAGCTTTTAGTAGAGATAACAGCCCTTTGGGAAGCAATTCCTTTGGGGTCCGAAGCTTGGTATGCCTGAGAAGTGAGTGCATGTGTAAGGAGGAGCCTGTGCTTCCAAAATTCTAAGTTATCCGCTAAGAGTAAGCATAGCTAAATTTTGGTTCAAGTGGGGATTCAACAAATATTGTCCTGGCTATCCTAGGGTTGTGATGTTCTTGTTCTGGTACTACAAACATTTTGTTTAATGTTTTTTGCGTGGGTGTATCATTAGAACAATCAAAACTATTGTCAAAATGCACAAACTTTCAATCTTGAACATGTCCAAAATAATCTTTAACTTGAACTATCTATTGGAAAACAACATGATTTCATCTTGAAAATGCAAACTGGTCTTAACAATTTGATTCTGTAAACGTCCATTTTTCAACATTTGCATTGTTTCACGTGAAATTTCAAAATCTTCACATCATTTGGTGAGAATCTTCGTGTGATATGTAGAATACTGTCGCACGATATTTGGCAACAGTTCCATTACTCTGTCCTTTTTTCTGTCAACTAGTGTCATTCTTCGCACGAAGCAATCATTTTTTTGTACAGTTCGGTGAGAAACTTTGTGCGACAGAGCATTTCATCACATGAAACTGGAGTCTTTTGTCCAAAACAACAATTTAAAATTTGTCATTTAGTTGTACTTCTATCAAATCTGGTCTCTGATATGGGTCTATTTTTCTGCCATTCATCTTCACACAGTATGAAACTTGGTTTCTTGGGTTGAGAACTATGTGATTCTTGCTTAAAATGGTCTTGTCTCATGTCTTTTTGATTTATTTCATCTGTGTCATCATGCCTTGTGTTGCAATAGTCATCTCTTGGCTTATTTTAGCCTCATCTTAGATGATTTTCACCAAGGATACTTCACCTTTTGGCATGTTCTATGCAATTACTTTGAGACAGTTTCAAGTTTGGTCCTAGTTCACATTCCTTGTTCAAAACTTTGTCTATGACTATCACAACTCGAAGTGGCAAAACATTTCCTTCAATCAATCAAGATGAATATGTACTTTCCACACCATTACTGGCTACATCTAGTGAGGAATCATCTTGATCTCCTTCCCCGGTACGATGACCTTACAATAAACGGTCATTTCCTGTGGATCTTAGTAGTGTTCAAAATCCTTTATTCCAAGAAGACCCAAATTCAGAGAACACTCAATCTTTTCATACCAAGTCTTTACACCTTGAATCCTTGCATTTTGGAAAGATGGCAGATCATAACCAATCAGGTGGTGAGGTTAGTAGAACTGATCTCTTTAAAACTTGGGGTAAGTCCCAATCTCAAGACCCCCCTAACGATGTAGAAGTTGAATTCACTCAAGAAGAGATTGCACACACTCATGCTAACAAAGAATTCTGTAAAATGATGGGAATTCTACTAGCTGAGGAAAAAGAAAAATACATTCTTGAACTAGCCAATCAAGGGGCTAAGTTACCTTCCAATTATGCTTTAGAAACTTTTGTTGAGAAAGAGGAAGAAACTAAAAATTCCTGCTTGCGTAAAGAAATGCAAACTATGCGAGAGAAACTCTCTCAACTCTTGAAAGAGAAAGAAAAACTTGTCACACAATTCACGTTGGAAAGCATCTGTCCTTTCCCATTTGATAAAGATCTTCACATGCCTCCTTTTCCCAAAGGAGTTGAACTTCCTACATATGACAAATACTTGGGTACATCTGACCCTCAAGACCATTTGAGAGAATTTGGTGCTCTCTCCATGGAATTCATGCATGACACAACCTATCTTATGCATCTTTTCCCATGTAGTTTGGGAGGATCAGCCATGGAATGGTTCTCTAGACTACCAACTGGCATCAAGAGCTTTGACAAAATTGCCAATTTATTTCTACAACACTATTCTCACAACATCCAACATCTGGTTCATATTCGAGATCTTTGCAACTTGAAAAATAATAATGGGGAATCCTTCTTGGCATTTCTCCAAAGATGGAGACAACTTTATACACGATATTCTCGCAAGATACCTGAATCTAAAAAGTTGGACATCTTTCTTGATAATCTTCTCCCCAACTTTACACAAGGAAAATAAACAAGGGTCTTCTTCCTCAAGCAAAGATAAATCCAAATTTTCCAACAAGAACCAAAATGTTGTGAATGATGGAGTTGTAGACAATGTGACTGCTAAGCCTTCCAAGGCTGTGTTTAATCTCACTACCATGATGCAAGCAGCCAAAGCCACTGAACAGGCTGCGACAGAATCCAAACCGAGTACTTCATGATTTTTTGGACCTAAACCTTGGGCTCCTAGGCCCAAGCGTGAATTCACTCCTTTAGGAGAACCTCTTGAGGCAGTTTACAAAAGTCTTGTGGACAATCAGTTACTTACTCTGTTGGCTAATCCACAACCTTATGATCCGTAACCAAGGCCCTCTTGGTGGAATGAATCTGCTTATTATGATTTTCACCAAAACAAAGGTCATAAAATAACCACTTGTCTTAAGTTGCGACATATAATCCAGGATCTCATCGATAGTAAGGTTATTGCTATGGGAAGTCAAAACAAAAACTCTGATCACCAAGATTTCAAGGATAATTTTCCTCCTTATGGAAAAGGTGAATCATCTAAAGGCAAAAATACTGATGCTAAGGTCAACTATACTTACACCAATAATGACAATGTCATTAATATGGTTGAACCTGTTGACACTGAATACTGTAATGTCCTCATTCTTAAGGGAAAGGAAGATACTTTTAAGTCTAAAACACCTTTTGTTTTGTGAGGGTCTACACCTCCGTCTTCTTAACAAAGTCAAGCTCGAGTGAGTGCTAATATTGTTACTCAATCTCGCGCTAAAGTCATTCTTAAAGGCCCTGAGCCTTCTATATCTACATCAAATCAACCTTTCGACAAAGCTAAGGTTGACTCTGCTACTAAGAATCCCAAAGTGGGTTCCTCATCTAATGCTACCAATTATAGCATTCTTGATCAATTGCAACCTACTAATGCTCAGATAACTACTTTTGAGCTCCTGAAAATCTCCCCTGCTCACAGGGAAATCCTGGACAAAGCCCTCACTGAGGCAAATGTCCAAAAAGATCTTGATCTCGACTGGTTTCAATCTATGGTAGGTCACTTGACCTCCTCACATTACTTGTCTTTCTCTGAGGAAGATGACCATTCTTTGAGTCACCCGCATAATAATCCTCTGCACATTGAAGTCGTGATAGGTCCAAAGCATGTTCGCTGTGTTCTCATAGATAACGACGATGGCCTAAATATTTGATCTACTAGTTTCCTTATTGAGTTAGGATATGGTGAAGATTGCATTGATGTTCGCAAAAAGATTACCATTAAAGCCTATGATGAGGAAGAACGTATATCCAAGGGGCTAGTCGTATTGCCAATTAGAGTTGGTCCTGTTGAACGAGATGTTATCTGTCAAGTGCTTGACATCCCTTTGGCATACAATATCCTGTTAGGAAGGCCATGGATCATGAAATGTAGGTTGTCCCTTCCACATACCATCTGTGCATTAAGTTCCCATTCCAAGGTTTTGAAGTGACTATACCTGCTAATACACGCTATGATTGCAACGCCCTCTTAAAATCTATTGACATCCTTGTGCCTACCAATAGAGAATCTATTGAACTCCTTGAGGATAAATTAAAAGAAATGGAAAAGAGTTTGACACTCAGAGAAACTGATATGGGAGAATATCAGATTGGACCTGTATTATCTATTACATCTTTGCCTTTGTCTCCCCGTTCCTTTGGGAGACCTTCTGAGAACACTAAACCTTCTATGGTTCCTCCTCCAACAAAGTATGGCGGTACCTTTGTACAAGCCATAGTACCATTAGAAGAAGAAGCTAAAAACAAAGCTATCAAAGCTTGGATCTATAAAGGAGAAGACAATTCTAAAAATACTCCTCCTTATAACATAAAACCTGAGCAATATGGCAAAGGTTTATCTATTATGCACTATTTTGGCTACAAAGGAAATGGTCCCATAGGTACGAATCATAAGGGATTGATTGCACCACTTGAATCTATTGGTCGCATAACACACGACTCTACAAGTATAGGCTTCCAGAAACTCACATTCCAATTGGGAATAAACAAATTTGTACCTCAAGAAGAAAAGAAACCAACAACTGAAGAAACACCTATAATTGCAGAACCTGAAGATAGCTCTGATGAGGATACTATTCCTTATCCTATTGCACAGACCTGGCAGCATTCTTTGCTGAGCCAGATAACTTTGTACCACGTGTCAGTACAATAGACACTGACAGCAATTCTGATACCACCACTTCACTTGCTCCATTAACTTATGAAGAGTGGAAAGAAATATATCCTCTAAGTCCTGGTCATCAGGGTGATTTATACATACCACCACACTTTCAAGAACAGTTTGATCAAGAATTCCAGTCACTTCTCTTTACACAAGAGGCAACTGATGCTACAAACACTACTGAGGTACCTAGGTCAATAGGTGCTCACCTGACCATAGAAGAAGTTCTAGGTAGAAATCATCCCAACTAGGGACAAAGGGTTGATTTCACCCACATTCTTAACATGAGACCTAATGATGAAACATACATGAGACCTAATGATGAAACAGACTCTCATGAATATGAGTTTGACAGCTTGTCCTATGCCACTTCTGACAGAGATACAGATACAACTAATGCATATGGAAACCTTCTCAAAGTATGTGAACGGTCTATTATAAGGTCACATGAGTCTGACTCCCTAGATGTTAACATGTCATCTACTACGGTCACTAGGAATCAAAGGAATTTGACTATACCTTTGGATGAGATCGCTTTAGGTCTCTACTTGCTTGTCCATACCTTTGATGATTATACCATGAACGCACTTGAACCTGTCACTCCTCTTTCACTTCACTATCCTAAGCTTATAGACTGGAACTCTACCTCCCCATCTAATGAAGTCCTTATGTTCCAGAATGATTACACTCTTTCCTGTTACCTACACACTGTCGAACCTGTAATGTCTCCTACTAGCGAAGCAAGTGTCAACATGATTGAGGCTGACATCAAGTATCTTAGTCACAAAATAAAAAGAAGAAAAAATAGGCGCTCTGATGGTGAAAACCAAATTGTGGCAGTATCAGAGCCTAAAATAGTCAAAATAAAAGACGTATCCAAAGGTGAAAACCTCTCTGAGGCACCTGCGGATGAGATACTTGATGCACTCCCAAGTCATTTTCAGGAAAGATCATATGTTCTTATTGAACCAACTCAACCTATCAACTTGGGTACAGAGGTAGAACCTCAGATTATTCACTTGGCACAATCACTATCAGAGTAAGAAAGAGAGGAATTCACTACATTCTTCAGAAACAAAAAGATTAACTTTGCATGGAAATATTCAGATATGCCAGGATTAGACCCTAATCTAATCATGCATCATCTATCCATTGCACCAAGTGTTAAGGCCGTCAAGCAGAAGCTTCGCAAAATGCATCCACATGTAGCTCTACTTGTCAAGGCTGAATTGGAGAAATTTCTTAAGGTAGTGTTTATCAGAGTAATTGATTATGCAGAATGGATCTCTAATATCATTCCAGTATCAAAACATGATAAATCTATAAGAGTCTGTACTGACTTCAAAGACTTGAATTTGGCATGTCCTAAGGATGATTTTCCATTGCCTAATATTGATATGATTGTAGATATGACAACTGGGTATGAAATGTATTCACTAATGGATGGTTTCTATGGTTATAACCAGATAAAAATTGTGGCAGAGGACCAAGAGAAAACAAATTTCACATGTGCCTAGGGCACGTTCTGTTGGAATGTTATGCCCTTTGGACTCTAAAATGCCGGTGCTACATATCAGAGAGTGGTTACCACCATATTTCATGACATGATGCATAAAACAATGGAAGATTATGTGGATGACACTTTAGCCAAGAGTGTGTATTGTAACCTTTAACAAGGTTGTCTCCTCATAGAGCTCACTTCAGAAGAGTGAAAATTTGTAGCATGTTACTGGTGGTTTTTCCCATATTAGGTTTCCACGTTAAATCTTGGTGTCATACTTGTGTGAATGTTATTTGATGTGTTATATTGTTAAGAGTTTTATATTCTGCAAGTTGATTCCATTAGGACAGTAAACTGCAAGTTTATGTTATTGAGTATATGCTATAGAGACTGAGTGGATTACTGAGTTGATCTGAGTTGGTTAAAGTCTTTTAAAGTTCAATTGGTACATCTGGACCTAGGATATATGATTCACCCCCCTCATTTATTCTAAATCATTCTAACAATGGTAACTTTGTATGGAAAACACAGTTGTGTTTTAGATGTTAGAGATCATAACTAGTAGTTATATTTTTCAGTAATTTACTTATGTTTTGCCTGTTCTGTAAATGTTTTTGTATTTTCAAAATATCAATGTCAGACAAGTTTTCAAGAATTTAGATTGAAAAATATGGGGCTGCACTTTAAAGTTTAGTAATCATAATCAATTATTGTATTTTTCAGTTTGTGATTTCTGTAAATTCCTGGGTAATTTCACAAGCTATTTGTAGATTGAGGTTATGAGATATTAGATAGGCGGGGAAAGAATAGTATGAGAAAAAAAGAGAAGTGACGGCCAGGCATGCTATAGGAGAAATTATTATTTTTTAATTGCTTTGCAACAAAGACTATGTATTTCATTTTTAAGCTGAAATTAGTTGTGTGGTTTCATTTACTATGCTCATACAAGGTATTTAAATGTTTGATAAAATCTGCATGCATACCTAATTTTTTAGTCTTGTATTATCTAATTGTTAAAAAGTATATACGTAAAGCTTAACCATTAAAAATATAATTCTAATTATAAATTTTATTTTCAAATTAAAACTACCATTTTTGTAATTGAATATGAAGTTTTTAAAGAAAGTAAATAAATTAATAAATAATATTATACTTTAAAATTTATAAGTTCAATTTATAATAGAAATAAATCTTCAACTAAATTTTGAAGTTGATTTTTAAATTTTATAATAGAAACAAATATTAAATAAATCAATAAATACTATCTAATTTTGAAGTTGATTTTTAAAATTTATAATAGAAATATTTGTTTTTTAAGATGAAGTATTTGAAAAAGGAAAACAATTAAATAAATAATTTTAAATTTTAAAGATGATTTATTTTCACTTTATAATAGAAACACATATTTTGAAAAAGAAACTTAAGTTCTAGAAAGTGTCCACTTATAATAAAAGCATTTGTTTTAAACTCACCAAATAGTATTAGATTTTGAAGTTGATTTACTTAATATGTTTTTACTTTTTAAAGGATTGTATAATATATTTTTAGTTTTGAAATTTTTTAGTTTTATATTTAAAAATAAAAATTACTTATTATTTTCTACAATTTACTATTAATGTAATTATTTTTGTCAATTTTGTCGTGATATTCATTTATAAAGGTAATATTTTGGTGTAGTAGTGAAATTTTTCCATAAGTGTAATTAAGTCTCTGTTAGTAGTAGTTTTCTCCTTGTGTCTCAATTTATTTTTCTGTATGTTCAAGAAGGATTAAAATCCTCCAAAGGTGACTAATAAGAAAATTCCATATGATTGATAGGTCAAATTTTAGATTATTGATTTCATTGGTCAGATCTGTATATTTTGTGGTCGAAACGCACAAAAATTTTCAAAAAAAAAAATCATTGTGTTTTCGCGAATTTGAAAAAAAAAAAGAAGTTTGACATTTTTTTGTTTGTTTTTTATGCGTTTTATAGGGATCTTAGCTAGTGCCTATATATATCTTGGAGGAATTATTTTCAATAAATTCATTTTCTCTATTAAGCCATATACTTGATCTATTGATACAATGACAACCATGTAAATGATTGTGTTGTCTTCAAAATTAGAATACAAAGAATTTGCATTATTATTATTATTATTATTATTATTATTGTCACAAAGTCACTGGGTTCTTTTGCACTTCAAGGTCATGTTAATTGAATCTCATTTCATTATAACTATTGATTGTGGCCGATTTGGATATGGACGTGCCTCTCTATTTTAAAAGTGGGATGATGTTTCAGGCAATGTTTCAGTGTACTCTTTATTAAATATTAAATTTGATGGATATAAGATAGTAAGTAATCCATAAAGTTAGTAGTTCTTGAACACTAGGCATGTAACCTAAATTGTATGGAAACACTATTTTGTATGGGTGTTTTTCTTGGGTACAAAACTAAATGTTATGTGTTGTTCTATTTCTTCAATATATTTGGTAATGTGCAGGTAGAATGACCTATTTGTAGATTTTTTCTGATTTAGGCAGAGTGACTAGAGAGTGTAAATAGGCAATGTTTCGTCAATGTGCCTCTCTGTGTTTCAGCCAATATTTCAAACCCGCTTTATTGCTTTTATATTTAGTGTCTGTGTCAAATGAAAGTTTTGGAGTCCATGATTTTTTGATGTCAGTAAGTGAAGTGCCTTTGTTTTGGCTTGTCCTTTTCTCATCACACCTGTTATAAGAGCTTTACAATGGTTTATCCAAATAAAACTCCTTGTCTTCTACTATCATAGGAAAGAAGTAAATTTCATGTTTTATTATACTATTTACATGTTGTAATTGTTACATATTTATTAAATAGATAAAATGTGTCTCATATATGTAAAAGGCATTTCTTTAAAATATAACAATTTAAATACTATCTTGTGTTAAATGTTTGATACAATAGGCTTGCTAATATGAATTATCCTAATTCAATCATTAGATTAGAGTGGAGAGCTTTTTGACTAGATAAATTAGTTAGCTTAAAATGTCTTATTTTGATTATATAATGAAATTTCTTATATAGAAAATTTGATGAAAAAAGTGATAATAAATAAAAATTATTTTAAGTTTTAAATGTAAATTTTATTATACAATATTGTGTTGATTTTGTTCATAAAAATATATATTTCTCCTTTTATTTGTTTTTAAAAGATTATACATTGCAAATTAGGTCACTTTGTTTATGATGTTGGAAGCAAGAGTAAATTCTAGATATGCCCATGTCTTAGATTCTTCTGGTTAGGTTTCATTGAATGGTTTAAAGCACTAGCTATTTTTAAGGTTAAGGGAAAACTTATTCTACAAATTTCTTTCTTGGTAATTGTAAGTATATCTACCAAATTTTAAATTTCAGATTTCCTTGTATGCAAACTATTTTACTTTCTTGGAAAAATAAACCTCATATCGGCTCACAAAAACGAACAACTGCTAGTTTGTAGCTATTTCTCATTTACTACACTTAAAGGCCGATTTAGTTGTTGGAATACCAAATGCTGGATTACGTCAATTTTAGAAGATGCTGAAATTCTAGAATATACTTATCCTGAAAATGATTTCCAGAATATAGGTTGGACCTATTTGGTTCACCCAGAAGATGACTGAGAAGATGCATTTTCTATGTTTGCTGCCACAATCTAGAATTGGAATACGAATGACTAAGGATTTTTTCTTAATTGTTTATTTCTTAATTTCTTTGAATACGTTTATTTTTTGAATTTTTTTGAAATATAATTATATTTTTAACATTTTGTAGGAGTTTTTTAAAATGTATTTTATTTCTCTATCTATCACTATAAACAAGAAGTTTATTTTATTTTATTTTTATTTTGTTTGAATAAGGTTAATTTTATAGTTTTTTAAAATAAAATAATGTTTATAATTTTTTTAAAATTTTAACATTTTGTAAACATTTTTTAATAATTTTTCTATAGAAATTTATAAAATAAAAAATTCTAAAATACACATGTCATCACTATAAACAAGCCATTGACTCGACGACATATTAAATTTTGTTTTATAAAAATTGGAATTCGAATTTGAAATTGCAATTCCACCTATTTGGGTGGAAGATGCATATGCCCATTCTGGGGCAAAATTGGAATTTTGAAATTCCAATTCCAATTTTTTTGGATGGACACAAATATTGAAGAAACAAAACAGGGAATTAGTTAATGCCAATTCCATGCATATTCCAGCTACAAATGGGCCAGGCCCCGTTTGGTTGAGGAATTAGAATTTGACTCAAAACCTGATTATCTCGAAATAAGGTTTTGAAATTTTGGTTCTGTATTTTTGGAAGATAGTTTGGACCATTTGGTTGACCCAGCAGATGACTGAGATAATCCATCTTCTGCGTTTGTTTGCCAATTTTGAAATTAGAATTGGAATTGAGAAATTCCTATTTCTGTGTTTGGTTGTACAATTTCAAATTAGAATTGGAATTAGATTATCCATTTCTATGTTTGGTTCTACATTTCGAATTGGAATTGGAAATTGACAAAAAAAGAATTTAAGTTTTTTTAATTATTAAATAATGTTTTATTTATTTTTTCCATTTTTTTTTATTTATATTTTATTTTATTAATTTATATTTTTATATAGTAAATCATAAACAGGATTAATTTTTTGAAATTTAAGTTTTTTTTCACTTATATTTTGAATAGTAAACTTAACTTTTTTATAAGTTTATAGATTATCATAAACAAACAAATAACAAGAAAATAATCATTGCATTGCTCGATATCACATCAAAATATAAACAAGTCTTATAGTCCACATCACAGTATATATATAACTATTTCTGCATAATGACCCAACAAAGTAGTGTGATTGTTGCACAAAGAAAACATAGTAGAAACATGACATTGGCTTTATAGGTAGCCTCCGCTTTTGCCATAGCTGTCTTGAGCACCTTGCAAGACTTACACTCACCATCCACAATAGGTATATGTGTAGATGGTGTAGATGATGTAGATAGATATGGGGCGTCATCGACCCACCAGAAGTAGTCACATCCACTGCCATCCTACAATATAAATCTAAGTTAGTATTGCTATAATGATTAATATTTATTCTTTATAAACATTAAATATAGTGCTATTAACAACCTTTTTCTTATTTATGCAAGTCCAAAATTTGCGCTTTGAATTAGTGCCTGTGTGTGACGTCCTCAACATGCAGACGTTTTCAACACGCAGCGCACTCCATCACCACCGTCACACAGAGGGACATTTATCATAGCCATGACCACTGTAACAAACAAATTTTTGTTCATTCAGACTATTGAAGCAACCAAACTTAGTAATGAAGATAGATATCAACATTCATATAACAACATGACTATTTTCATATAACGCCCTTATGCTTCAACATCTTAGGTATAAATCCATTTGATGACAAATAGCTACAAAATTATAGACCTTTGGCCAACTCGTGTCTTTTACTTTAAAAAAGAAATAATCCTTACACATTGAGTTTTACGTTAACTAAAAAATTTGAAGGTTCATGCTCTTCTATCTGGTAGCTAAGATTCTTGTGAAGGCTCCCACAAGACTAGAATTCTCGCAAGCTTCCTTCCCTTGCTAAGATGCTATCTCACAGTATGAACCTCCATATAACAAAAAAAATTATCTTTTTTTTATTGTGGGCTCTGTCTGTTATTTTGGCTATGGATTATGGTTATATAATTAAGCTTCATGTGATAAATTTTCCTTGTTTTTCTTCTCATTGATCTTATAATTTCATTATTTGTGCTTAAATTATTATCTTTTGTTGTATTGTGCACTTGTAAGTTATTTTTGCAGTAGGTTGTGATTATAATAGACTTTCTGTTATAATTTTCCCATTTTTTCTTTGTTATCAACCTTATAATTTTCATTGTTTGTGCTTAAATTATTATTCACATTTTACACAACATTTTATACATATACACAATGTAAATTTGCATTTCTTCCAATATTTGTAATGCCATATGCATATACACAATGTAAAGTTACAATGTTTTGGGGTTTCATTATATTGAGGATGAGGCTTGTATTGTAGATGATGCACCATTGCTAGAGGATGTATTATAGAAATCACTTCGTACATATAAGGTGACATAATGTATGTGGTTGAATAAAAAAGAATGGCGATGAGTTCAATATGAAAGGACCAAATGCTAATATAAATGTGTAGATTATATAATAAGATATGAAAGTATTTGACGTTCGTAGAACAAAGTTCCATGACCCCTTCATACCTGTAAATATATATACATAGAGTAATATCCAACAGAATGTCATCATGCATAATGTGATGGATTATTTTTTGAAAACTTCAAGAAATTATAATCAACATGTCCTCCTGAGATACGCACACATAATGGGGTTTTATGTGATGCAGATTAAGCATCTTACTTGTTGTATGCAAGTGTACACTACAACATTTGGGGTCAAATTTTGACGCCAATTTGTGACGACGCTACCATTTGTGTGTGATTTTTGTATTTTTTTTCAAGTGCCCTTGACACTTTCGCAATAGCGATGATACCGTTGTAATTGTGACACCCTCTTGATTATAAACAAAAAAAAAGGAAAAGAAAAAGAAAGGCTCATTTGTGATCGATTGTGCATGCGAGCGGAAGGAAACTATACCATTCTGTGTGCAAAGAGGGCTCTTTTTGTATTGAATCCAGCTAGCAGTCACAACTAAAGAATCCAAAAGCTTTTTCATCACACCTCCTAGCCGGTTTGCAATTCATTCAACTAGTTTCCTTCATGTTTAGGGTATAGCCACCGCGTACTCATCAACAAGCTGCCACCGCGTACTCACCATTTGAGGTATCTCTTGTATTTTAGCCTTTGGTT
This sequence comes from Thuja plicata, assembly GCA_018584345.1. Classification (NCBI taxonomy): domain Eukaryota; kingdom Viridiplantae; phylum Streptophyta; class Pinopsida; order Cupressales; family Cupressaceae; genus Thuja; species Thuja plicata. The sequence goes on from MU227803.1 coordinate 305,213, forward strand.
AAGAGCATATTACAAATATTAGTCAATATGATGAATATACGCTGTAATGAGAACATACGTCGTAATCTGCAGAAACCCTAGCATAAATAAAGTGATGCTTTGTCACAGGCAGTATGCCATTGTTCTCTCACTGAAGCTTTGACCCTATCTATTGAAGGTCAAATGCCAATGAATTTTGCAATGGTTGATGTCTTTTTAAATGCCTCATTGAGGGATTGAACAAACTGTCTGAAACTTGGACATTCACGATCTTATTATCAATTTCAATATGTGTCTTGTATTTTAGCCTTTGGTTAAGAGCATATTACATGACTAGAGGTGTATACCCTAAGATGGCCTGATTGATATTAGTTAATATGAGAACATACGCTGTAATGAGAACATACGCCGTAATCTGCAGAAACCCTAGCATAAAGAAAGTGATGCTTTTTCATGCACAGTATGCCACTGTTGTCTAGTAGGGAGGAACTTTTAGGTGTCATAAATCTTATAGCCTTGAGAAATATGTCTGATACTTGCACTAGAGGTAAGTGTAAGGCACCTAGTTAAGCTACCCAATACAAGGATAAAAATGTGTCTATGTTATAATGCATTAAAAAATCTCTTTCTATGGTCTTTGTTATATGTGGGTTATTTACCGTTTGTAAGGGATAACTAAGTATGTTCATTTACAAGTTTCCTTATCCTTTGAGGTTGTGCATAGACAATCACTATTTCATTTCTTATTTACAAACCTATTGTCATGCTCCTTATAAGTAGTTAGTTTGTTACGCAATGGGAATATATCTTCTACTTAATTCATGTTTCCTTTAGGGTAGTTGTTATATTTGACCATGCTTTTATGTTCTACTTATACAAGTTAAAATGTATTTTATGTTTCTCTATAGCTGATAAACCATTTATGGATCATACGGGTATGTTGTCCCTCTTACTCCTGTGTATGCAATGTTAAGTGGATTCATTTATCGAGGAATAAACCATTTTATTTTGATGCATGGTAAGAGTCAGTTGTTATCCACTTGTTAGAAGTCTTCTAGGTCTAATTGCAATCAATGCTGACATAAATTTAGTGTCATTCTTAGGGATCCATAACATTGTGAGTATGGATGCTAGAGCCTTTTATCTAAATGTTTATTAATTAACTATATCCTATTGCAAAGACCTCAAGG
>MU227803.1:316195-358649 GCA_018584345.1 Thuja plicata
GGACACTACTAATTATTGCTTTCTCTTTTTTCCTTGGTAATGCTTTTTAGGTAGAAATGATAGAATACCATCTATATTTCTTGAAGACTCTTTATCAAAAGGGGATCAATGTCCTCTACCTTCAATCAAATAAGGGGTGCAGAATGTTTCTCTTCATCAATTCAGTATAGAAATTGAGTGCTATACCCAAACGATGCAGAGAAACTTCTGCACCCTCAATTCCAGTGAAGAGAGAAATGCCATTGATACCCTTTGTATAAAGAGGATTGATACCACTTCTACCATCCTTTAAAAGATTGGTTTTAAAGTTAAACTTGAACTATGATGTCTCTGTGAGTTACATAGGCAAGGCCATCTATGATGAACCCCTGAGGCATTAGGTCTGGCCCTTAGGTCTTTTACTTTTGAGTTCTTCCTTGATCTTTCCACCCTTATCAATATTTTACATATTTTGCATCTCTTTAGGATAGTAGTTTTAAATACCTTATGATTGATTTAGCTAAGTTATTGATGTAGCTTATCTTATGATCTTGTATGTAATAAACTATGAATTTTATATCATGCATCTAGTTGTGTAGCCGTATATACAGGTGCAGGAAATAGAGAGGCAAGGAGAAGTGTATGGCTTGACTATGCACATGCGTAATTATAGATGAGGATCAGTAATAGGGTGCCATGCATTGCTTAGATCCTTTGGATCTAACCCCATCTTGACATTCCTTGAAGGTTCTGGATCATACAGGAGCATACTGGGTTCAACCCCGGGTCAACACTTTAATGACATCAGGTAGTGATGGAAAATTTATTGTTTGTAGTCGTTGCAGCAGCATCAGGCACCAACTTCAGCATAATATGATCACTAGACATGTCTGTATGTCTTCTACTTTTAAGTTGCGCTGTTTCCGTTCTTGTTTTATTTGTTGGATGATCCTTGATATCCAAATTATACCAATACTTTTATAAGAGATTTGTCCTTTTTACTTCAACCTAAACAAAATTTTAGGAAAAATTCTAGCTGAACTCTTCAGCGAGAAGATGAATCCGTCAAGAAAAAGGGGTATAATGCATTCAAGGAAAAGGCTCTGGAGGATGCTAAGTCTTTTGTACACCTTTTGCTCGGTAATTTGAAGCCATCAATGGAAACTTACAATCCTAAACAATTAGTATACCATTGATGGCTTCATAATTATTAAGTGAAAGGGAGTTCTCTGATCCAAAACCCCCTTCGGTGATGATCCTATGCAGTTCCATGCAACACCGGTGGTTTATAAAACATTTGGGGCCTTCTAACACTATATATTCTATGTAGTTGCACGTGTATTCTCAATTCAGAGTGGGAAAATCTTATTTTGGAGGAGGGAGAGAAGCCAAACACATAAAGAACATGCACATAAACATGATCGTTGGGAAACATAAATATAGATATCACAACAATTGAGAAACATAAATGTAGATATCATGGCCACAACTACTTGGAGACAACATAATTAAGTGGTATACCCAAACGATACATCGCAACCACTACTCTAGTTATTACTTGGCACTACAGGATCCAAAAAAGCATAGGTAAGGAATAAATTTAGAGAGCGGAGGTATATTATTTCGGTTGTCATGGCCCTCCTCTGCTCTCTAAATTTATTCTGTATCTATGGTTTTTGGATCGTGCAGTGCCAAGTTAGAACTAGAGGAGTAGTGGTTGCATTGCATCATTTGGGTATACCACTTAATTATGTTGTGTCTCCAAACAATTGTGACCATGATGCCTACATTGATGTTTCTCAGCTGTTGTCCCAGGATCCCTTATGACCCTTTATGACCCTTTACGATCCGTAAGAATATATCTTAGAGATCTTAAAGTGTCGTAAAGGGTCATAAGAGTTTCCTAGGAGGGGTCAAATGAGTTTCCACCTTCACGTGGTTGGCCTTGTTAAGTAGAGAATGTTAAACTATTCTCAAAACAAAGAGAAACTCTTAAAAACTCTAAAGCGACACTAAAAAAATACATGCGACGCCAAGCTATCAATAATTGCCGACGACTCGATGTCACATGTATAACAAATTCATCGCATGACTGTCATAATTTTGACCCTCGTTATGTGACGCCTATGTTTCATAATAGTGATAGATAAAATGTAACGACAACATGATTGTTGTTACCCCATGTTTTCAATACCTTAGCGAAATCAACCAAATCCTAACCTGCCAACTTGAAGTTGAAGTTGAACCTACTATGCTTCAACATCAAGTTCAATTCAGTTTTCTTCATCCAATGATGTCTATGTTTTTTTTCTCGTCAGTCTAAACCAACTTGTACAAAGTTGAAATTGAAGTCAAAGTTGAGTCAAGTGAATAACTTCAACTTCAACTTCAACTCCATTTGTTTTCTGACGAAGTTTTCTTTCTTTCTCACATGTGTTTTATTGAAAGAAATGGGCACATTTTTCTAAAACAAAAGAATGGGTCCCACCTCCTGTCAGTTCTAAAGATGTGAAAGGCAATAAATGTGACAGCTAGAAAATGCATGCAAAACACAACCGGTTTTGGAGAATAAAAAAAATAGAGACTTGCTGACGTCATGAGAAGTTAATCCGTACGCAGATTTGATGGGAATTAGCTAAAAGTAGTCTTGTCAAGTAAATTCGGCATGCCTAGTATTAATGCCTTAACCCGCTCCATATCTACCCAAAGATTTGTGCAATTATCCCTTAAAATGCCCTCCTTTTCTAGTATCATTGTTTATCTGGCCATTCTCGAATTCCAAGCGTCAACTGGTAAGAAAAAGGGCTAGAGTGCTTGGCTTTGCTGAAAATGGTGAGTGCATTATACAATTTTCTTTGTCATTTTTCTTGCACCTGGTTTTGGTTAGAAGTGTTTCTATTTTTCTTTATTTCTGCAAACCTTTCTATTCAAGAAGTCATGTCCCTCTTTAGGCCCAAGCTACCAAAACCAGAGAAACCATGCTTACTAAGCTCTCTCCCTAAAATTCAGGATAACTTTCTGGTAAATGTCAGCTTACCTAAGATGTTAGAGTGGATTAAAAATGTTCAACCGGGGCCCATATACCAAAAGCTAACCAGTAGTGGGTTAGTCAAAGCTGCCACTTTCCCATCAGCCATAGGATTCCCTGAGCTAGTTATCGAATGCGCAAACCATTATGACCCTAATACCAGGTGTATCAAAAGGACTACAGGTGAAGTGTTACCCAGAATAAATAGGGTTAGTGTCAGTTCATCCTTATGAATTCCTCATAAAGAACCCTATGAGCCTTGGAAATTTGATGAGGCCGAGCACTTATACAATGAGAACAAGAAGAGCTATGACTCTATCGTAGCTCAAACATGGCTCCTAAAATCGGCCCTTGGGGGCTCAAGGTTGCCCAAGTCGTTAACCATTGAGCATTTCATTAAAGAAATTTCTGACATTGTGCTACTTTTAAATAGAGTAAAAGGAAATGATCATGCCTTTCACTGGGAGAATTGGATGTATTTCTTCATCCAGAAGATTGTTGAAGGAGAGAAATTTATCCACTGGGCTGACTTAATAGCTGAAGGTTTGCATAAAGGTTTACTATTTGTAAACAGTTTTGGATCATTTTTCTTGTCTTTCTTTTTGGTCTACATTTTAGCTGTGTCTAAAGAATGGGAAGGTCTCCCTCATGAGCCATGGACAGATGAAATGACCATCTATCAGTATTACACAGTCCTCTAGTTCGATAAGCCCTGCAAACAGTTTCGGAGGGTAAATGATGTGTTTCTTGGGAGGTTGGTATTTGAACTTCAAGGTCATGAAGATTGTTTATTTTCTGAAGAATCCATGCAAGCCATTAAAATCTATGGTTGCTTTTATACTCAGTTTCCCAGGTTTACATATCTCAGAGTCGGGGGCTTCACCGGAGAACCTTTTAGGTTGCCACATTATTGTCTCGATAATATTATCTTGTCTAAAATCTATAGGAAACTTGTCTATGTGATAGATCCATCTGAAACCACCAAAAGTCACCTACTTTCCTCTTTCCTATTGAAATTGATCACTACAGATGCCCTGGTTTCAAGCAAGCTGCATTAACAAAGACAGTATTGTCCAATTTATGCCTCAAGCCCTATTTTGCAAGGAAGGATTCTGATTACATGGGTTTTGCTAAAGATAATATCAAACAGGCAGTTTCACTTATCCATGTTACTCACCTGGAGGACTACTAGGCTAATTGTTCAGATGAATTGGGAATAAGGAGAAGATTGTGGTCAAGGTTAACTGTGAGTCAGATACACTTGTTTAAAGTCAACCTCAGTACCAACAGAATAAAAGAGGATGAAAATGAAGAGGTGGTCGATCCTCTTTATGTCAAACAGATTGAAGGTCTACAAATCCTTGAACTTGATTGGAGTAAAAGGGAAGAAGATGACTTGCTGCGCCATACATCGAAAGTTTTGAAAAGAACTGAAGATTGGTTGAAAAAAAAGAGAACTCACTCAGCCACCCGTAGTATTCCGAGTAAACAATTGAAAATCAAACAAAAGAATTCTGGCCAAGAGCTAAATGTTGCTCCTAATATTTGTGTTGGTAATCCTATTGCAAGTTCTGCAAAAGTTGAAGTTGAAGCAGCTTTGGCGTAGATTCAACTTCAAGTTCAGCAAGAAGTGGTGAGTACCAGAAGAATCACCCATTCAAATACCAAAGGTAGAAGGGTGGCACAAGATAAATGAAAGGATAAAATAACTATTGAGATGGATCTTTCTGAGGTTACAACCATAACAGAGAAAACTCCCAATCTTACTATGGCAGATAGCATGATAGATTCTCAAAAAATGGCTGATGATGGAAATATGTAGATGGACACCAATGCTTTAAACAACACTTCTCCCACACCTAGAAAATAACCTACCACGCCTAAATGGTTAGACCTCAGTTGAAAGGAAGAGGAGTGTAGTACCACTTTCAATGCCTATGGATGACTTAGTAAGCAAGTGTTTAGGGAAGTCCTCGAAGGCGAAAAAGGCTAGAACAGAGTCTAGAATTCACTTTGAAAAAAACACTGGTCATTGGTCAGTAGAAATTGCTAAGCCTCCCCAAGATAGTCTGCATGAAGACCTTGTTCCTCAAGATTATCAAGTGTTTAAAATAGATCTCAGGAAAGGAAGCCAGACTATAGACACGAAAATATTTGAAGCATCCAACAAAAATATTGTAGATCGAGTGTGGAAAGATGCTCGAGATAAACAAGACATGAAAGAGGCAATGAAGAGCATGGCTCAATACATTAACACCATCCTCCATCCAGAACCTAAACCTCTAAATGAAATGTTCGCAATTGTTGATGTCACATCTTCATCCAATCAACAATTTCTTGACAACCTATAGAAGTGCAAAGCTGTTATGAAGATGTTGGAGGAATGGTTGCAATACGTCTTAGATGAAATGGTGAAGTAGGTAAAGCTTTACAACATAGCTCTGAAGAAATCTGCTGTCATTATCAAGAAGGTCGAGGCAAACATAGAAGGATATGAAAAAGAGAGAATCAATTGGGTAAAGGAAGTGTTATGGATTGAGGAAATACAAGAATTTGGGTTGCAAAAATTCCTCTCCTAATACCCTGTGGCTAGTTTAGACGATAAAATACTCTATGTAATTAAAGATTGCATAGAGTGGTGAAATGAGGCACTCGTACAAGGAGTGGTATAAATTAGGGAGATCTTGTCTAGTCTCAAACTGGTAGATGAAATAATCTAGGAAGATCTAAAATGGTTCCACAAACATTGCTCAGGTGAAGATAGTGACTCCGTGCCCCCTGTTGAAGATGTAATTAAGGAGATACAAAAAAAGTTTCTGGAAGTTCAAGAATCAAAGGCACCTGTAAGGCAGGACTTTTCAAATATCGCACATACTAAATCTATGCTGGTAATTAACCAGAAAAATTTGGAAATGCATGAAGAAAAGATAACAGATCTGAAGAAAGAGAAGAAGGTCTAGAAACAGAGAATCACCTACATTGGCTTGCCTCATCAATCAGTTATTTTTGCATTTACCGCTACCTATGAAGCCTGGAAAGCCAGAAGAATCGCGTCTGGCGTGGAAAACACTTCGTGACACATGGATCCCACTAGTTAGATAGTTGTTTCTTTTTTCTTTCTCTGTTATTTTCCTTTATTGCAAATTTGTTAACACAGTTATGTTAACCGAAAAACTATTTACTCCTGTCGGGGTAATTTTGGATATAGTTATCCAGCCTTGATCAGTATAAATATGTAATAGATGACATCTAAAAGGGTTCGTCTCTCCATAGATACAAAATCAGAACTACTTTTGTTTAAGTATTCTATGCTTTAAACTTTGAATGTATTATCTAAAGCTGTGACAAAGTAATATAAAATTCTACACTCTTGTATGTTAGACTTTCTGGAGTAGATACTATTGTTTACTCTACAATGATTTGTGTTCTTGAGGATATCAATCATTGATGAAAGTTTTAGCTTTTCTTTGTTGCAATTTGGAAATTTATTTGTCTTTGGAGTTTAAAGGTTACGAGGGAGGAAATTAAATCAGTCATCTATTTCTCAATTTTAATATCCAACCATGTGGATGATTTTGGTTATTAAAATCAAATGTTTTTTTAGTATACGTGTTCTTTTCATATTCATGAGTTAATTGATTCAAGCTTTTTTAGTATTTTCAGTAAAATACTCATTGGGAAGATTTTCCCTCAAAAGAGGATTTAATGATTATCTTTTTAGTAAAGCTTAGTTGCACCTTGCATAACATAAAGCAATATTAAGCAGAGAATTCCTTATCTTTTGTTAGGAATTCAAACAGTTAGTTTATAAGGATTTTCACTATCCAAAGTAAAATCTTGGGAAAAACCGTTCACTAATCATTTTTGGTGACTCTACTAGGGAGAGAGTAGAGTAGAATCCTTTCCCTAAGAAATCCTTAATAAGCCCATGGTTTCAGACAATGGTTCTCCCTAATCATATTCAAGTGCCTATTCTGCAACCCAATCTATGTTTCCTTGATACACAAGAAGACATTATCTCTGATCTTAATACTTGTGCTTGGGCCAATCGAGTCAGAAATTGACAATACCTACAAGTACAATGGGTGTTAGAGGAAGAAGAAGAAATAGTCAAGAGAGTCAGGGGAATTCCAGCAGCACAAGAAGAAGCAGTGGTAGCAAGAGTTGCCGGTGTAAATAACTAATCTAGTCAAAGTTGCAGTGTTTTTCCATCACTTTGGTGGAGAAAAGGTATACTTGGTTTGACAAATTAGAAGGTCTAATAAATCAAGATTTTGAAGATCTAGCAAGAATTCATTTTAATCCTGATCATACTTTGAGGAGAAAGAAAGCTCAAACCACTAGTAGACCATCATCCCCTCCTAGAAGAGAAAACCAATCGCCATCCATTTAGTCTTTGATTATACCTGGAACTCTAATTCCCTCTATAATTAATATTCTTCCTCTTAATTTCAGACAACCAAGAATGGCTCTAAATCAGCCCTAGGGTGCTGCAGTAGGTCCTCTACATTTACAAGGTAATTTGGGAAGATTACCAAAAGGATCAAGAGAAGTCCTCCCCAGATTTAGTGGCAATGGAAAGAAGTCTCCCAAAGAACATCTAAATGCTTTCAATACTGCATGTGGTGTCTTGGCGGTAGCAACACAAGATGTTACCATAAGATTGTTCATTCAGACCCTGACTGACTCAGTGGTCGATTGGTTTCATCATTTATCTAATGCCTCTATCACTTCTTGGGATACTATGAAGACAATATAAGAAGCTAGATTCAAGTCAGCTGATGATGCTAATTCTTTACTCATCCAGCTTAGCTGAATGAAAAAGGAAATACAAGTAACCATGCGGGAATTTGTAGCTATATTCAACAAAGCCTTGCATCAGATATCCCTTGCTAGCAGACCAGGTGATGAAAACCAAAAAGGTTTCTTTTTAAATGCCATGCCTCCATATGTTGCTTTCCCTTTAAAAAGATCCAATCTCGATACTCTTGGAGCATCCCAAACCCTTGCCATAGAGTTAGAGGATGACCTTATTATATCTAGAAAATGGAAGAAAGATGTGCAAATATCAAATTTTCAAGCCTCAATATCTTCTTCCTCTTCAAATGATTCACTAATTCAGAAGCTTGCAAATGATCTTATAGCAGTAAAGAAACAACTCCCTAGAGCTTCATTTCCTTATTAGGATATTCCAAGGAAATATCCCAGCCAAAATGATCCTAATCAAGGGAGGAAATTTAACCTACCCACTAGTCATCAGAGACTGTAAATTTAGCCCCCCCCCCTAGAAAAACTTAAATGTGTGTCTTTCACCTTACTAGTGATCATGAAGGGGCTACATGTCCTAAAAATGTGAGGCATGAGCAGTTTGAAGCAGAAAAAGTAGCCGCAGAAAATGTAATAATAGAAGATGAGCCTTTCGAAGGACCTGGCGACTCTGTGAGTTACTTCCTTGAGTACAAATCTGATTCAGATAGAGGCGGTGACATTCTTTTAACTTTGGAAGAATCTTCATGTTCAATGCTGACTAGAGGACAGAAGGGAGCCAAAAGAGATTCTCAATTCAGAAATACTGCATTACCCATTCAGGCAAAGGATTCCAAAGCTAGAAGCAAAGGCAAGAGTAAGTCTTCACAAGCTCAGTCTTCTCTGACCCAAATTTTAAAAAGGTCTGATCTTGACTCATCATTTGATATAGTTGAGTTTTGCAAAACATCTAGAATACAAAAATCTCATGTTGAATACTTGAGAATGAATACTAAAGAGCTCAAAAAAATATTTGAATATGTTCATCAAACTTCATCTGATGTATCTACTAGGTAGATAAATATTGTTTATTCTAGCAAAGAAACCCAAACCAAGAAGCCAGATTATCATGAAGAAAATATTCAGCCTAACAAGATAAACCCAGTAAGATAATATAAAGAAAAACCTGATCCCTTCTATGTATCCATTTTTCTCCATGGCTTTAAATTAAACAATTGCATCATCAACTCCAGGGCATCAGATAATATAATGCTAGCTGCAGTAGCTAAAGCCCTTGATCTCCCTTTAACCAAGACATTCAGCAAACAATATTCAATGGATTCCAAGCAGGTACCCCTAATAGGTTAAATCAAGGATGCTCAAGTCTCGTTAGTGGATTTTCCTGAGAAGAGAATAATGCTTACCATTCTTGTAGCAGATATCCCTGCTAGTTATGGCATGCTTCTTAGTAGAACCTTCTGTCGGGATTTGGGAGGAGAAGTCAAGATGGATTGGTCCCAAGCTGTCATACCTGTTGGGAGGGAAAAATTAACCTTGTTACCCAAAGCCAAGTCTAAATACATAGTTTTCCCATCTGATGACCCTAAATCCCAAATCCTCTACTCGGAAACTGATTTCGCTAATTACATGATTATGTCTGAAACTGAAGAAGCAGGTATATAGTCAGAAGATGCAGACACACCTTGGGTGTTAGAGTTTGATGGAAGTTGCTGCTCTAGTGTTTCAGGAGCTAGCATAGTGTTAATTTCCCCTTCGGTTCAGACTTTCCCTTCTTCTTTTAAGTTGTCTTTTGAAAATACAAACAATACAGCTAAATATGAAGCCTTGCTTCTAGGGTTGGAAGAAGGCAAAAAGAAGAATATCAAATTGCTAAAAGCAAAAGGAGATGTTGAGTTAATAGTAAAACAAGTCAGGAAGTTATCCTTGGTAAAAAATGAAAAACTAAGGCACTATAGAAATTGGGTATGGGACAAACTTGAAGGGTTCGAAGATTTTTCTATCGAATCAGTACCTAGAGAGCTTAACGCCAGAACAAATTCCTTGGTAGTGTCAGCTTCTTTGCTAATACCTCATCCTAACTTTATTACTGATAATTATACTATTGAAATCATCCATAGGCCAAGTGTCCCTGACAATAATAGCTCATGGAAAGTATTCAAAGATGACACTCACATTAATGCCTTCTTACAGAGTATGGAGAAATTTGCCACTAATTATTTTCAAGGCTCTGAGTCAGAATGTAGGAAGTTATTTCCTGATACAGTTCGAGAGGAAATGGAAGGTATAATGCAATTAAAAGGTAATGTGATACCTAAAGGCCTAGTTGAACTTGAGAAACTCTTCGATAGGCAAGATGCTTTCTCAGCTCAAACTTCATTTCCCAAAGAGGTCGAAAGTGGTGGCTACAAGAAGGTCAAGCTAGGAGATAAAGATAATGCTAAGACGGTGAATCTTGGAAACTGTTGTGATACAAGTGAGAAGATACGATTCATCAAGTTGTTGAAAGAATATATAGATGTATTTGCCTGGTCATACGAAGATTTGAAAACATTTAGGGGAGGTCAGTTCAAACACCATATCACTCTAAAGCCAGGTATTTCTTCTTTTAGGTAGAAATTGAGGACTTATAACCCAAAGGTTTCAGATGCAATATTCAAAGAAATTGATAAAATGCTCAAAGCTCGCATAATTTTTTCAATACACTGCTCTACATGGGTAGCTAACATAGTATCCATAAGGAAGAAAAGTGGGGAGATTAGGATCTGTGAAGACTTCATAAACCTGAACCAAGCAAGCCTAAAGGATAACTTCGCTTTGCCCATAATGGACCAAATTCTCCAAATAGTAGCCGGCTCAGAAATGATGTCATTTCTTGATAGATTCTCCAGCTATAATCAGATAGGAGAAGCTAAGGAAGATCAACATATCATGACAGTCACAACTCCTTGGGGTACCTTCTCTTATCGGAGAATGCCGTTCAGGTTAATAAATGCTGGCGCAACCTTCCAGCGGGAAATGAACTCAACCTTTGGGCATCTTTTGAATAAAATCATTACAGTCTATCTTGACGATATGACCGTATTCTCCAAGAAGTGAAGAAAACATCAAAAAGATCTAAGAGAAGTACTGCAAAAGTGTCAAGAACATGAAATCTCACTAAACCCCAAGAAGTCAATCTTCGGTGTGACTGAAGGGAAGCTATTAGGGCACATAGTTTCCAAGGAAGGGATCAATATTGAACCTGAAAGAGTAAGAGAAAATCAGCACCTGTGTCTTCCTGTTAACTGTAACAGCGTGATATCTTTCTTTGGTCATATTAAGTTTCTCAAAAAATTCAAGCCTGATTTCGCTAAAACTACGAAACCTATGGCTAGACTATTAAGTGGAAAGTAGATTTTTAAATGGGATGATTTGGTAGTCGAAGCATTTGAAGAAGTGAAAGAAGCTATTGCAAAAGCACCTATCCTTTTACATGTAGACTTTAAGAAAGATTTTGTAATGTATTGTATGCGTCACATCATACTGTGTTTGGTATCCTACTTCAGAAAGATGAAAAGAATGAGGAAGTACCTATCTCCTTTATGAGTATTCCTCTCAAAAAACATGAGTTGCACTATTCTCAAGCTGAGAAATAGGCTTTCGCTATTGTAAAAGCTGTGAAGTAGTTCCGGTACTATATCCTTCATTCACATTCTATTGTCTACATTCCATCTATAGCAGCCAAGAGCATCCTTACACAACAAGATGTAGCTGTAAACAACCGAGTCACATGGGTATCAAAGGTGTGAGAATTTGACATTGATATCAAACCCTCTAAGTTGGTCCAAGGCCAAGGACTCTACAAACTAATGGTAGAGAATAGAGAAGAAGAAGCCTATCCTAGTTGTTTGTTAGTTGGATTGAAAGATGAATGCTTTTCAGACATAACATATTTTTTGACTTATGGGCAATGTCCAAATAATTTGAAAGGAAAGGACTGGAGAATTCTTTGGCTTAGGGTAGAGAAGTTCATGATTGTCGATGACATCCTATATAAAAGAGGTCTAGATGGTATGTTCCTGAGATGCGTAGATACATACCAACAAGAGAAGCTGCTCAAGACCTTCCATAGTGAAGCTTGCGGAGGAAATTTTTATTCCACGGTAACAACCTTTAAAATCCTAAGGAGTGGATATTATTGGCCAGGTATGTTCAAATCCATTTATAAATGGGTAGGTGATTGTGAAAAATGCAAGTTGTTTACTGGCAAACCACACCTGGCTGCTCTTCCATTGAAACTAGTGATTATAGAAGAACCTTTCCAATAGTGGGGGTTGGACTTTATTGGCCCTATAAATCCAAGCTCCAGTGTCAGTCACACTCATATCCTCACCACCACATACTACTTCACTAAATGGGTCAAAGTGATTCCTCTCAGAGCTACGACATCATAAGTAGTGTGCAAACTCTTAACAGAGAATATTTTGACTTGCTTTGGGGTGCCAATCAAGATTTTAACTTACAATACTCATCACTTCTCATCTATAGAAATTTAGTTATTCTACTATGACCATTGTGTCTATTTATCACATGCCTTTGATTACTTTCCCCAAGGCAACGGACAAGCCGAGTCCACAAATAAAAATCTGATCAATATCATGAAAAAATTGGTGGATGAAAGAGGAAGGGACTAGCATAAGCGGATATATGAAGCACTTTGGACAGATAGAACCCCCCCAAGAGGGCTATTGGCATGAATCCCTTTGAACTAGTTTATAGAGTTGAGGCACAATTGTCCCTTCCTTTAGAGCTGGACGCCAAGAATCTGCAAAAGGTAATAGAAGATGAGGTGTTTTCTAGTTCTATTGAAAAGTGAATATTGTACCTTCAAAGGATTGAAGAGGAAAGAAGGGAGTTAGTGGATCACATTATGGAGCATCAGGTGAGGGTGAAGAGAATTTTTGATCGGAAAGCAAGACCTCAAAAATTTATGGAAGGAGATCAAGTGTTACTCTGGGACCAAAGAAAAGAATGTAGAGGGGCACGCACTAAATTTGAAAGTCTATGTAAAGGCCCATTTGTCATTTGTAAGGAATTAGGCTCTAATGCATTCAAGTTGAAATATTTTAATGGTGATGATCTACCCCTATCCTATAATGGACAGGATCTTAAGCTTTTCAAGCTTTAAGTTTCCTTGCTGCCTTCATTGTAAATACGCGTTTTCCCCTGCTTTGTTCCTTGCTTGTCCCTTGTTGTGTCTTTTCCATTTTTGTGTCCCAATTAGTTGAAGTAAGTTTAAAGTTGGTCAACAGAACTAGATATCTCAAGTTCATATCTAATCCTTTACAGTCTCATTCCCTAGTCAGAGCCAATTGTTACCCCGTGTTTTCAATACCTTAGCGAAATCAACAAAATCCTAACCTGCCAACTTGAAGCTGAAGTTGAACCTACTATGCTTCAACTTCATGTTCAATTCAGTTTTCTTCATCCAATGAAGTCTATGTTTTTTTTCTCATCAATCTGAACCAACTTGTGCAAAGTTGAAGTCGAAGTCAAAGTTGAGTCAAGTGAATAACTTAAACTTCAACTTCAACTCCGTTTGTTTTTTGATGAAGTTTTGTTTCTTTCTCGCAGGTGTTTTATTGAAAGAAATGGGCACATTTTTCTAAAACAAAAGAATGGGTCCCACCTCCTTTCAGTTCTAAAGATGTGAAAGGCAATAAATGTGATAGTTGGAAAATGCATGCGAAACACAACTGGTTTTGGAGAATAAAAAAAATAGAGATTTGCTGACATCATGAGAAGTTAATCCGTACCCGGATTTGATGGGAATTAACTAAAAGAAGTCTTGTCAAGTACATTCGGCATGCATGGTATTAATGCATAACCCAATCCATTTATTCCCTAAGATTTGTGCAATTATCCCTTAAAATGCCCTCCTTTTCTAGTATTATTGTTTATCTAGCCATTCTCAAATTCCAAGTGTCAACTGGTAAGAAAAAGGACTGGAGTGCTTGGCTTTGCTAAAAATGGTGAGTGCATTATTAAATTTTCTCTGTCATTTTTCTTGCACCTGGTTTTGGTTAGAAGTGTTTCTATTTTCTTTATTTTTGCAAACCTTTCTGTTCGAGAAGTCATGTCCCTCTTTAGGCCCAAGCTACCAAAACCAGAGAAACCATGCTTACTAAGCTCTGTCCCTGAAATTTGGAATACCTTTCTGGTAAATGTAAGATTACCCAAGATGTTAGAGTGGATTAAAAAAGTTCAACCAGGGCCCATATACCGAAAGCTAACCAGTAGTGGGTTAGTCGAAGCTGCCACTTTCCCATCAGCCATAGGATGCCCTGAGCTAGTTATTGAATGCGCAAACCATTATGACCCTAATACTAGGTGTATCAAGAAGACTACAGGAGAAGTGTTAGCCAAAATAAATAGGGTTAGTGTCAGTTCAGCCTTGCGAATTCCTCATAAAGAACCCTATGAGCCTTGGACATTTGATGAGGCCAAGCACTTATACAACAAGAACAAGAAGAGCTATGACTCTATCGTAGCTTAGACATGGCTCCTAAAACTGGCCCTTGGGGGCTCAAGGTTGCCCAAGCCATTAACCATTGAGCATTTTATTAAATAAATTGCTGACATTGTGCTTCTTTTAAACATAGTAAAAGGAAATGATCATGCCTTTCACTGGGAGAATTGGATGTATTTCTTCATCCAGAAGATTGTTGAAGTAGAGAAATTTATCAACTGGGTCGACTTAATAGCCGAAGGTTTGCATAAAGGTTTACTAGCCGTAAGAAGTTTTGGCTCATTTTTCTTGTCTTCCTTTTTGGTCTACATTTTAGCTGCGTCTAAAGAATGGGTAGGTCTCCCTCATGAGCCATGGATGGATGAAATGACCATCTATTAGTATTACACAATCCTCTAGTTTGATAAGCCTTGCAAAGAGTTCCGGAGGGTAAATGATGTGTTTCTCGGGAGGTTGGTATTTGAACTTTAAGGTCATGAAGATTGTAGATTTTTTGAAGAATCCATGCAAGCTGCTAAAATCTATGGTTTCTTTTATACTCAGTTTCCCAGGTTTACATATCTCAGAATCGGGGGCTTCATCGAAGAACCTTTTAGGTTGCCACATGATTGTCTCGATAACATTATCTTGTCTAAAATCCATAGGCAAATTGTCTGTGTGATAGATCCATTTGAAACCACCAAAAAGAAACCTACTTTCCTCTTTCCTATTGAAATTGGTCACTACAGATGCCCTTCTTTCAACCAATCTGCATTGATAAAGACAATATTGTCCAATTTATGCCTCAAGCCCTATTTTGCAAGGAAAGATTTTGATTACATGGGTTTTTCTAAAGATAATATCAAACAGGCAGTTTCACTTATCCATGTTCTTCACCTAGAGGACTACTAGACTAATTGTTCAGATGAATTGGAAATAAGGAGAAGATTGTGGTCAAGGTTAACTGTGAGTCAGATACAGTTGTTTAAAGTCAACCTCAGCACCAACAGAATAAAAGAGGATGAAAATGTAGAGGTGGTCGATCCTCTTTATGTCAAACAGATTGAAGGTCTACCGATCCTTGAACTTGATTGGAGTAAAACGGAAGAAGATGAATTTCTCTCCCATACATCGGAAGTTTTGAAAAGAACTGAAGATTGGTTGAAAAAAAAGAAAACTGACTCAGCCACCCATAGTATTCTGAGTAAACACTCGAAAATCAAACAAAAGAATTCTGGCCAAGAGATAAATGTTGCTCCTAATATTTGTGTTGGTAATCCTATTGCAGGTTCAACAAAAGTTGAAGTTGAAGCAGCTGTGGCATAGATTCAACTTCAAGTTCAGCAAGAAGTGGTGAGTACCAGAAGAATCACCCGTTCAAATACAAAAGGTAGAAGGGTAGCACAAGATAAAGGAAAGGATAATATAACTATTGAGCTGGATCTTTCTAAGGTTACAACCACAACAGAGCAAACTCCTAGTCCTACTTTGCCAGATAGCATGACAGATTCTCAAAAAATGGCTGATGATGGAAATATGCAGATGGAGGCCCTTGCTTTAAACAACACTTCTCCCACACCTGGTAAAGAACTTACCACGCCTAAATGGTTAGAGACCTCGGTCAAAAGGAAGAGGAGTGTATTACCGCTTTAAATACCTATGGATGACTTAGTAAGCAAGTGTTTAGGGAAGTCCTCAAAGGCAAAAAAGGCCAGAATAGAGTCTAGAATTCACTTTGACAAAAACACTGGTCATTGGTTAGCAGAAATTGTTAAGCCTCCCCAAGACAGGCTGCATGAAGACCCTTTTCCTCAAGATTATCAAGTGTCTAAAATAGATCTAGGGAAAGGAAGCCAGACTGTAGACATGAAAATATTTGAAGCATCCAACAAAAATATTGTAGACAGAGTGTGGAAAGATGCCCGAGATAAACAAGACATGAAAGAGGCAATGAAGAGCATGGCTCAGTACATTAACGCCATCCTCCATCCAGAACCTAAACCTCTAAATGAAATGTCTGCAATTGATGATGTCATGTCTTTAGCCAATCAACAATTTCCTGACAACCTACAGAAGTGTAAAGCTGTTACGAAGACATTTGAGGAATGGTTGCAATACATCTTAGATGAAACAGTGAAGAAAGGAAAGCTTTACAACACAACTCTGAAGAAATCTGTTGTCATTAGCAAGAAGGTCGAGGCAAACATAGAAGGATATGAAAAAGAGAGAATCAATTGGGTAAAGGAAGTGTTATGGATCGAGGAAATACAAGAATTTGGGTTGCAAAAATTCCTCTCTGAATACCCTGTGGCTGGTTTAGACGATAAAACACTCTATGTAATTAAAGATTGCATAGAGTGGCGAAATGAGGTGCTCGTACAAGGAGTGGTAGAAATTAGGGAGATCTTGTCTAGTCTCATACTGGTGGATGAAACAATCCAGGAAGATCTAAAATGGTTCCACAAACATTGCTCAGGTGAAGATAGTGACTACATGCCTCCTGTTGAAGATGTAATTAAGGAGATACATAAAAAGTTTCTGGAAGTTCAAGAATCAAAGGCACCTGTAAGGCAAGAATTTTCAAATATCGTAGATACTGAAGCTATGCTGATAATTAACCAGAAACACTTGGAAATGCATGAAGAAAACATAACATATCTGAAGGAAGAGAAGGAGATCTAGAAATAGAGAATCACCAACATTGGCTTGCCTCATCGATCAATTATTTCTGCATTTACCACTGCCTATTAAACTTGGAAAGCTGGAAGAATCAAGGCTGGCGTGGACAACACTGTGTGACACATGGATCCCGCTAGTTAGATAGTTGTTTCTTTTTGATTTCTCTATTATTTTCCTTTATTGCAAACTGGTTAACACAGTTATGTTAACTATAAAACTATTTACTCCTGGTGGGGTAATTTTGGATATAGTTATCCAGTCCTGATCGGTATAAATATGTAATAGCTGACATCTAAAAGGGTTCGTCTCTCCATAGATACAAAATCAAAACTACTTTTGTTTAAGTATTCTATGCTTTAAAATTTGAATGTATTATTTGAAGTTGTGACAAAGTAATATAAAATTCTACACTCTTATATGTTAGACTTTTTGGAGTAGATACTATTGTTTACTCTGCAATGATTTGTGTTCTTGAGGATATCAATAATTGATAAAAGTTTTAGCTTTTCTTTGTTGCAATTTGGAAATTTATTTGTCTTTGGAGTTTAAAGGTTACAAGGGAGGAAATTAAATCACTCATCTATTTCTCAATTTTAATATCCAACCATGTGGATGATTTTGGTTATTAAAATCAAATGTTTTTTTAGTATATGTATTCTTTTCATATTCATGAGTTAACTGATTCAAGCTTTTTCAGTATTTTCAGTAAAATACTCATTGGGAAGATTTTCCCTCAAAAGAGGATTTAACGATTATCTTTTCAGTGAAGGTTAGCTGCACCTCGCATAACATAAAGCAATATCAAGTTGAGAATTCCTTATCTTTTGTTAGGAATTCAAACAGTTAGTTTATAAGGATTTTCCCCATCCAAAGTAAAATCTTGGGAAAAACCATTCACCAACAGTTTTTGGCGACTCTACTAGGGAGAGAGTAGAGTAGAATCCTTTCCCTAAGAAATCCTTAATAATCCCATGGTTTTTCTCCCTAATCATAATCAAGTGCATGTTCTGCAACCCAATATAGGTTTCCTTGATACAGAAGAAGACAGTATCTCTGATCTTAATGCTTGTGCTTGGGCCAATCGAGTCAGCAATCAACAATACCTACAAGTACAATGGGTGTTAGAGGAAGAAGAAGAAATAGCGAAGAGAGTCAGGGGAATTCCAGCAGCACAAGAAGAAGCAGTGGTAGCAAGAGTTGCCGGTGTAAATAACTAATTTGGTCAAAGTTGCAGTGTTTTTCCATCACTCTGGCGGACAAAAGGTATACTCGGTCTGACAGATTAGCAGGTCTAGTAAATCAAGATTTTGAAGATCTAGCAAGAATTCATTTTAAGCTTGATCATACTTTGAGGAGAAAGAAATCTCAAACCACTAGTAGACCATCATCCCCTCCTAGAAGAGACAACCAATCGCCATCCATTCATTCTTTGATTATTCCTGGAACTCTAATTCCCTCTACAATTAATATTCTTTGTCTTAATTTTTGACAACTAAGGATGGCTCTAAATCAGCCCTGGGGTGCTGCAGTAGGTCCTCTACATTTACAAGGTAATTTGGGAAGATTACCAAAAGAAGCAAGAAAAGTCCTCCCTAGATTTAGTGGCAATGGAAAGAAGTCTCCTGAAGAACATCTAAATGCTTTCAATACTGCATGTGGTGTCTTGGCGGTAGCAACAAAAGATGTTGGCATAAGATTGTTCATTCAGACCCTGACTAACTCAGCGACCGATTGGTTTCATCATTTACCTAATGCCTCTATAACTTCTTGGGATACTATGAAGACAACATTTGAAGCTAGATTCAAGTCAGCTGATGATGCTAATTCTTTACTGATCCAACTTAGCCAAATGAAAAAGGAAATACAAGCACCCATGTGGGAATTTGTAGCTAGATTCAACAAAGCCTTGCATAAGATATCCCCTGCTAGCAAACCAAGTGATGAAAACCAAAAAGGTTTCTTTTTAAATGCCATGCCTCCAGATGTTGCTTTCCCTTTAAAAAGATGCAATCTCGCTACTCTTGGAGCATCCCAAACCCTTTCCATAGAGTTAGAGGATGACCTTATTATATCTGGAAAATGGAAGAAAGATGTGCAAATATCAAATTCTCAAGCCTCAACATCTTCTTCCTCTTCAAATGATTCACTAATTCAGAAGCTGGCAAATGATCTTATAGCATTAAAGAAACAACTCCCTCGAGCTTCATTTCCTTATCAGGATATTCCAAGGAAATATCCCAGCCAAACTGCTCCTAATCAAGGGAGGCAATTTAACCTGCCCCCTAGTCAACAGAGACTGCAAATTGAGCCCCCCTTAGAAAAACTCAAATGTGTGTCTTTCACCTTACTAGTGATGATGAAGGGGCTACATGTCCTAGAAATGTGAGGCATGAGTAGCTTGAAGCAGAGAAAGCAGTCATAGCAAATGTAATAATAGAAGAAGAGCCTTCTGAAGGACTTGGCGACTTCGTGAGTTACTTCCTTGATTACGAATCTGAATCAGATAGAGGCGGTGACATTCTTTTAACTTTGGAAGAATCTTCATGTTCAATGTTGACTAGAGGACAAAAGGGAGCCAAAGAAGATTCTCAATTCAAAAATACTGCATTGCCCATTCAGGCAAAGGATTCCAAAGCCAGAAGCGAAGGTGAGAGTAATTCTTCACAAGCTCAGTCTTCTATGACCCAAATTTTTAAAAGGTCTGATCTTGACTCATCATTTGATATAGTTGACTTTTGCAAAACATCTAGAATACAAATATCTCCTATTGAATACTTGAGAATGAATCCTAAAGAGCTCAATAAATTAGTTGAATATGCTCATCAAACTTCATCTGATGTATCTATTAGGTAGACAAATAGAGTTTCTTCTAGCAAAGAAACCCAAACCAAGAAGCCAGATTATCATGAAGAAAAGATTTAGCTTGACAAGATAAACCCAGTAACATACTATAATGAAAAACCTAATCCCTTTTATGTATCCCTTTTTCTCCATGGCTTTAAATTAAACAATTGCATCATCAACTCCAGGGCATCAGATAATATAATGTCAGCTGCAGTAGCTAAAGCCCTTGATCTCCCTTTAACCAAGACATTCGACAAATTCTATTCAATGTATTCCAAGAAGGTACCCCTAATAGGTCAAATCAAGGATGCTCAAGTCTCCTTAGTGGCTTATCCTGAGAAGAGAATAATTCTTACCATCCTTGTAGCAGATATCCCTGCTAGTTATGGCATGCTTCTTAGTAGAACCTTCTGTCAGAATTTGGGAGGAGAAGTCAAGATGGATTGGTCCCAAGCTATCATACGTGTTGGGAGGGAAAAAGAAACCTTGTTACCTGAAGCCAAGTCTAAATACACAATTTTCCCATCTGATGACCCTAAATCCCAAATCCTCTACCACGAAACCAATTTCGCTAATTACTTGATTATGTCTGAAACTGAAGAAGCAGGTATGCAGTTAGAAGATGTAGACACACCTTGGGTGTTAGAGTTTGATGGAAGTTTCTACTCTAGTGGTTCAAGAGACGACATAGTGTTAATTTCCCCTTTGGGTCAAACTTTCCCTTCTTCTTTTAAGTTGGATTTTGAAAATACAAACAATACAGCTGAATATGAAGCCCTGCTTCTAGGCTTGGAAGAAGCCAAAAAGAAGAATATCAAATTGCTAAAAGAAAAAGGAGATGCTGAGTTAATAGTAAAACAAGTCAAGAAGTTGTTCTTGGTAAAAAATGAAAGACTAAGGCACTATAGAAATCGGGTATGGGACGAACTTGAAGGGTTCGAAGCTTTTTCTAACGAATCAATACCTTGAGAGCTTATCGCTAGAGCAGATTCCTTGGCAGTGTCAGCTTCTTTGCTAATACCTCATCCTGACTTTATTACTGATAAATATACTGTTGAAATCATCCATAGGCCAAGCATCCCTGACAACAATAGCTCATGGAAAGTATTCAAAGATGATGCTCACATTAATGCCTTCTTACAGAGTATGAAGAAGTTTACCACTAATTATTTTCAAGGCTTTGAGTCAAAATGTAGGAAGTTCTGTCCTGATACAGCTGGAGAGGAGATGGAAGGCATAATGCAATTAAAAGGTAATGTGATACCTAAAGGCCTAGTTGAACTTGAGAAACTCTTCGATAGGCGAGATGCTTTCTCAGCTGAAACTTCATTTCCCAAAGAGGTTGAAAGTGGTGGGTATGAGAAGGTCAACCTAGGAGATAAAGATAATCCTAAGATGGTGAATCTTGGAACCTGTTGTGATACAAGCGAGAAGATACGATTCATTGAGTTGTTGAAATAATACATAGATGTATTTGCCTGGTCATACGAAGATTTGAAAAAATTCAGGGGAGGTCAGTTCAAACACCATATCACTCTAAAGCCAGGTATTTCTTCTTTTAGGCAGAAATTGAGGACTTATAACCCAAAGGTTTCAGATGCAATATTCAAAGAAATTGATAAAATTCTCAAAGCTCGCATAATTTTTCCAATACGCCACTCCACATGGGTAGCTAACATAGTACCCATAAGGAAGAAAAGTGGGGAGATCAAGATCTGTGTAGACTTCAGAAACCTGAACCAGGAAAGCTTAAAGGATAACTTCGCTTTGCCCATAATGGACTAGATTCTCCAAACAGTAGTAGGCTCAGAAATCATGTCATTTCTTGATGGATTCTCCAGCTATAATCAGATAGGAGTTTCTGAGGAAGATCAACATAAGACGACGTTCACAACTCCTTGGGGTACCTTCGCTTATCAAAGAATGTCGTTCAGGTTAATAAATGCCGGCGCAACCTTCTAGCGGGCAATGAACTCAAACTTTGGGAATCTTATAAATAAAATCATTACAATCTATCTTGACGATATGACAGTATTCTCCAAGAAGAAAAGAAAACATCAAAAAGATCTAAGAGAAGTACTACAAAAGTGTCGAGAACACAGAATCTCACTAAACCCCAAGAAGTCGATCTTCAGTGTGACTGAAGGGAAGCTATTAGGGTACATAGTTTCCAAGGAAGGGATCAAGATTGACCCTGAAAGAGTAAGAGAAATTCAGCAGCTGTGTCTTCCTGTTAACCATAATGGCGTCAGACCTTTCTTTGGTCAGATTAACTTTCTCAGAAAATTCATGCCTGATTTTGCTGAAACTATGAAAGCTATGGCCATACTATTAAGTGAAAAGCAGAATTTTAAATGGTATGATTTGGCAGTCGAAGCATTTGAAGAAGTGAAAGAAGCTATTGCAAAATCACCTATCCTTTTCCATCCAGACTTTAAGAAAGATTTTGTAATGTATTGTTATGTGTTAGAGCATACTATTTCTGATATCTTGCTTCAGAAAGATGAAAATAATGAGGAAGTACCTATCTCCTTTATGAGTATTCCTCTCAAAAAACATGAGTTGCGCTATTCTCAAGCTGAGAAACAAACTTTCACTGTTGTAAAAGTTGTGAAGCAGTTCTGGTACTATATCCTTCATTCACATTCTGTTGTCTACATTCCATCTGTAGCAGCCAAGAGCATCCTTACACAACAAGATGTAGCTGTAAACAACTGAGCCACATGGGTATCAAAGGTGCAAGAATTTGACATTGATATCAAACCCTCTAAGTTGGTTCGAGGCCAAGGAATCTACAGACTAATGGCAGAGAATAGAGAAGAAGAAGCCTATCCTAGTTGTTTGTTAGTTGGATTGAATGATGAATGGTTTTCAGACATAGCATATTTTCTGACTTATGGGCAATGTCTAGATCATTTGAAAGGAAAGGACTGGAGAATTCTTCAACTCAGGGCAGAGAAGTTCATGATTGTCGATGACATCCTATATAAAAGAGGTCTAGATGGTATGTTCCTGAGATGCGTAGATACAGACCAACAAGAGAAGCTGTTCAAGACCTTCCATAATGAAGCTTACGGAGGAAAATTTTCTTCCATGGTAACAGCCTTTAAAATCCTAAGGAGCGGCTATTATTGACCAGGTATGTTCAAATCCGCTTATAAATGGGTAGGTGATTGTGAAAAATGCAAGTTGTTTACTGGAAAACCACACCTGGCTTCTCTTCCATTGAAACTAGTGATTATAGAAGAACCTTTCCAAAAATGGGGGTTGGACTTTATTGGCCCTATCAATCTGAGCTCCAGTGATGGTCACACTCATATCCTCACCACCATGGACTACTTCACTAAATGGGTTGAAGCGATTCCTGTCAGAGCTACAACGTCACAGGTAGTGTGCAAATTCTTGACAGAGAATATTTTGACTCGCTTTAGGGTGCCAATCAAGATAGTAACCGACAATGCTCAGAAGTTCTCATCTAGAGAAATTCAGTTATTCTACTATGACCATGGTGTCCATTTATCACATGCCTCTGATTACTTTCTCCAAGGCAATGGACAAGCCAAGTCCACAAATAAAAATCTGATCAATATCATGAAAAAATTGGTGGATGAAAGAGGAACGGACTGGCATAAGTGGATATATGAAGCACTTTAATTAGATAGAACCCCCCCCTAAGAGGGCTATTGGCATGAGTCCCTTCAAACTAGTTTATGGAGTTGAGGCACAGTTGTCCCTGCCTTTAGAGCTGGCCACCAAGAATATGCAAAAGGTAATAAAAGATGGGGTGTTTTCTAGTTCTATTGAAAAATGAATATTGTACCTTCAAAGGATTGAAGAGGAAAGAAGGGAGTTAGTGGATCACATTACAGAGCATCAGGCGAGGGTGAAGAAAATTTTTGATCGGAAAGCAAGACCTCAAAAATTTATGGAAGGAGATCAAGTGTTACTCTGGGACAAAAGAAAAGAACCTAGAGGGGTACACACTAAATTTGAAAATCTATGGAAAGGCCCATTTGTCATTTCTCAGGAATTAGGCTCCAATGCATTCAAGCTGAAATATTTTAATGGTGATGATCTACCCCTGTCCTATAATGGACAGGATCTTAAGATTTTCAAGCTTTAAGTTTCCTTGCTGCCTTCATTATAAATACGCGTTTTCCCCTGCTTTGTTCCTTGCTTGTCCCTTGTTGCATCATTTCTATTTTTGTGTCCCTTTTAGTTGAAGTCAATTTAAAGTTGGTCTGTGGAACCAGACATCTCAAGTTCATATCTGATCCTTTATAGTCTCATTCCCCAGTCGGAGCCAATTGTTACCCCGTGTTTTCAATACCTTAGCAAAATCAACCAAATCCTAACCTATCAACTTGAAGCTAAAGTTGAACCTACTATGCTTCAAATTCATGTTCAATTCAATTTTCTTCATCCAATGAAGTCTATGTTTTTTTTCTCGTCAGTCTGAACCAACTTGTGCACAGTTGAAGTTGAAGTCAAAGTTGAGTCAAGTGAATAACTTCAAATTCAACTTCAACTTCAACTCCATTTGTTTTCTAACAAAGTTTTCTTTCTTTCTCATAGGTGTTTTATTAAAAGAAATGAGCACATTTTTCTAAAACAAAAGAACGGGTCCCACCTCTTGTCAGTTATAAAGATGTGAAAGGCAATAAATGTGATAGCTAGAAAATGCATGCGAAACACAGCTGGTTTTGGAGAATAAAAAAAAAAGAGATTTTCTGACGTCATGAGAAGTTAATCCGTACGCGGATTTGATGGGAATTAACTAATAGCAGTCTTGTCAAGTACATTAGGCATGCCTAATATTAATGCCTTCACCTACTCCATATCTACCCTAAGATTTGTGCAATTATCCCTTAAAATGCCCTCCTTTTCTAGTATCATTGTTTATCTGGTCATTCTCAAATTCCAAGCATCAACTGGTAAGAAAAAGGGTTGGAGTGCTTGGCTTTGCTGAAAACGGTGAGTGCATTATAGAATTTTCTCTGTCATTTTTCTTGCACCTGGTTTTGGTTAGAAGTGTTTCTATTTTTCTTTATTTCTGCAAACCTTTCTGTTCGAGAAGTCATGTCCCTCTTTAGACCCAAGCTACCAAAACTAGAGAAACCATGCTTACTAAGCTCTCTCCCTAAAATTTGGGATACCTTTCTAGTAAATGTAAGCTTACCCAAGATGTTAGAGCAGATTAAAAATATTCAACCAGGGCCCATATACCGAAAGCTAACCAGTAGTGGGTTAGTCAAAGCCGCCACTTTCCCATCAGCCATAGGATGCCCTGAGCTGGTTATTGAATGTGCAAACCATTATGACCCTAATACCAAGTGTATCAAGAAGACTATAGGTGAAGTGTTAGCTAGAATAAATAGGTTTAGTGTCAGTTTAGCCTTGTGAATTCCTCATAAAGAACCCTATGAGGCTTGGACATTTGATGAGGTCGAGTGCTTATACAGCGAGAACAAGAAGAGCTATGACTCTATCGTAGCTCAAACATGGCTCCTAAAACCGGCCCTTGGGGTCTCAAGGTTGCCCAAGCTATTAACCATTGAGCATTTCATTAAGAAATTGCCAACATTGTGCTTCTTTTAAACAAAGTAAAAGGAAATGATCATGCCTTTCACTGGGAGAATTGGATGTATTTCTTCATCCATAAGATTGTTGAAGGAGAGAAATTTATCGACTAGGCCGACTTAATAGCTGACGGTTTGCATAAAGGTTTACTAGCCGTAAGCAGTTTTGGCTCATTTTTCTTGTCTTCCTTTTTGGTCTACATTTTAGCTTTGTCTAGAGAATGGGAAGGTCTCCCTCATGAGCCATGGACGGATGAAATGACCATCTATCAATATTACACAGTCCTCTAGTTCGATAAGCCCTGCAAAGAGTTTCGGAGGGTAAATGATGTGTTTCTCAGGAGGTTGGTATTTGAACTTCAAGGTCATGAAGATTGTAGATTGTCTGAAGAATCCATGCAAGCCATTAAAATCTATGGTTTCTTTTATACTCAGTTTCCCAGGTTTACATATCTCAGAGTCGGGGGCTTCACCGGAGAACCTTTTAGGTTGCCACGTTATTGTCTCGATAACATTATCTTGTCTGAAATCTGTAGGAAACTTGTCTGTGTGATAGATCCATCTGAAACCACCCAAAAGTAACGTACTTTCCTCTTTCCTATTGAAATTGGTCACTACAGATGCCCTAGTTTCAAGAAAGCTGCATTGACAAAGACAATATTGTCCAATTTATGCCTCAAGCCCTATTTTGCAAGGAAGGATTTTGATTACATAGGTTTTTCTAAAGATAATATCAAACAGGCAGTTTCACTTATCCATGTTCCTCACCTGGAGGACTACTGGGATAATTGTTCAGATGAATTGGAAATAAGGAGAAGATTGTGGTCAAGGTTAACTGTGAGTCAGATACAGTTGTTTAAAGTCAACCTCAGCACCAGCAGAATAAAAGAGGATGAAAATGACGAGGTGGTCGATCCTCTTTATGTCAAATAGATTGAAGGTCTACCGATCCCTGAACTTGATTGGAGTAAAAGGCAAGAAGATGACTTTCTCTCCCATACATGAAAAGTTTTGAAAAGAACTGAAGATTGATTGAAAACAAAGAGAACTCACTCAGCCATCCATAGTATTCCGAGTAAACACTTGAAAATAAAACACAAGAATTCTGGCCAAGAGATAAATGTTTCTCCTAATATTTGTGTTGGTAATCCTATTGTAGGTTCTGCAAAAGTTGAAGTTGAAGCAACTGTGCCGTAGATTCAACTTCAAGTTTAGCAAGAAGTGGTGAGTACCAGAAGAATCACCCATTCAAATACCAAAGGTAGAAGGGTAGCACAATATAAAGGAAAAGATAAAATAACTATTGAGCTGGATCTTTCTGAGGTTAGAACCACAAAAAAGCAAACTCCCACTCCTACTATGGCAGATAGCATGATAGATTCTCAAAAAATGGCTAATGATGGAAATATGAAGATGGACGCCCTTGCTTTAAACAACACTTCTCCCACACCTGGTAAAGAACGTACCACGCCTAAATGGTTAGAGACCTCAGTTGAAAGGAAGAGGAGTGTAGTACCGCTTTCAATACCTATGGATGACTTAGTAAGCAAGTGTTTAGGGAAGTCCTCGAAGGCGAAAAAGGCCAGAACAGAGTCTAGAATTCACTTTGACAAAAACACTGGTCATTGGTCAGCAAAAATTGCTAAGCCTCCCCAAGACAGTGTACATAAAGACCTTGTTCCTCAAGATTATCAAGTGTCTAAAATAGATCTCCAGAAAGGAAGCCGGACTGTAGACATGAAAATCTTTGAAGCATCCAACAAAAAGATTGCAGACAGAGTGTGGAAAGATGCCCAAGATAAACAAGACATGAAAGAGGCAATGAAGAGCATGGATCAGTACATTAACGCCATCCTCCATCCAGAACCTAAATCTCTAAATGAAATGTCTGCAATTGTTGATGTCATGTCTTCAGCCAGTCAATAATTTCTTAACAACATGTAGAAGTGCAAAGCTGCTATGAAGACGTTGGAGGAATGGTTGCAATACGTCTTAGATGAAACAGTGAAGCAGGTAATGCTTTACAACACAGCTCTGAAGAAATCTGCTGTCATTATCAAGAAGGTCAATGCAAACATAGAAGGATATTGAAAAGAGAGAATCAATTGGGTAAAGGAAGTGTTATGGATCGAGGAAATACAAGAATTTGGGTTGCAGAAATTCCTCTCCGAATACCCTGTGGCTGGTTTAGATGATAAAACACTCTATGTAATTGAAGATTGCATAGAGTGGCAAAATGAGGCGCTCGTACAAGGAGTGGCAGAATTCAGGGAGATCTTGTCTGGTCTCAAACTGGTAGATGAATAATCTAGGAAGATCTAAAATGGTTCCACAAACATTGCTCAGGTGAAGATAGTGACTTTGTGACCCCTGTTGAAGATGTAATTAAGGAGATACAAAAAAAGTTTCTGGAAGTTCAAGAATTAAAGGCACCTGTAAGGCAGGACTTTTCAAATATCGCACATACTGAAGCTATGCTGATAATTGACCATAAATACTTGGAAATGCATGAAGAAAAGATAACATATCTGAAGAAAGAGAAGGAGGTTTCGAAACAGAGACTTGCTTACATTGGCTTGCCTTATCAATCAGTTATTTCTGCATTTACCGCTGCCTATGAAACCTGGAAAGCCGGAAGAATCACGGCTGGCGTGGACAATAGTTCGTGACACATGGATCCTACTAGTTAGATATTTGTTTCTTTTTGCTTTCTCTGTTATTTTCCTTTATTGCAAATCGGTTAACACCGTTAACTTAACCGAAAAACTATTTACTCCTGGCGGGGTAATTTTGGATACAGTTATCCAGCCCTGATCGGTATAAATATGTAATAGCTGACATCTAAAAGGGTTCATCTCTCCATAGATACAAAATCAGAACTACTTTTGTTTAAGTATTCTATGCTTTAAACTTTGAATGTATTATCTGAAGCTGTGACAAAGTAATATAAAATTCTACACTCTTATATGTTAGACTTTCTGTAGTAGATGCTATTGTTTACTCTACAATGATTCATGTTCTTGAGGATATCAATCATTGATGAAAGTTTTAGCTTTTCTTTGTTGTAATTTGGAAATTTATTTGTCTTTGGAGTTTAAAGGTTACGAGGGAGGAAATTAAATCACTCATCTATTTCTCAATTTTAATATCCAACCATGTGGATGATTTTGGTTATTAAAATCAAATGTTTTTTTTAGTATACGTATTCTTTTCATATTCATGAGTTAATTGATTCAAGCTTTTTCAGTATTTTCAATAAAATACTCATTGGGAAGATTTTCCCTCAAAAGAGGATTTAACGATTATCTTTTCAGTAAAGGTTAGTTGCACCTCGCATAACATAAAGCAATATCAAGCAGAGAATTCCTTATCTTTTGTTAGGAATTCAAATAGTTAGTTTATAAGGATTTCCCCTATCTAAAGTAAAATCTTGGGAAAAACTGTTCACTAACAATTACCATTATAGCCGGCTCATATTGTGATACCTAGACATCACTTTTTTCAGATGTGCGACGAATTTGCTATACTTGTGACGTCGGGTTGTCGCAAAATTACCGACGGCTCGATGTTGCATGTATAGAAAATTCATCGCACGTTTGAAAAAGCAACAGATAACATGCGACGCCTACTTGTCGTAATAGTGGCAGATGATATGCGATGCTTACGTGTCGTAGTAGCGACACATAAGATGTGACACCTACCTGTCGTAATAGAGACATTAAAAATATGTAATGATAGCGTGGTAACCATCATAGCCGGCTCGTATTGCGACAATTAGTACCATTGCAATAACGATAGACGACATAGTCATCGTGAATTTTGACACCAAAACTGCAACACTAGTCTCTGTCGCTAGGCCGACCAGAAGGTGTCAGAAAAACGACACATAGCCATCGAAAAGAGGCCTCAAATGTACTAGTGGTAAAACATAAACACTGCTTTGATATGATGCCTTGAAGGAAAAGGGAAATATACGCAGGGCACAATAAGTTTTTTCCTAAACAGAGGTCATTTCAATCAATGCAAAGATGGAAAAGAACATTTTAAAAAGCCAAAATGAATGTACATAAGTCTGGACATAGTACTTCCGAATGATACAATTTCAAGGGATGAAGTGGAATGATTTTTAGAATGATTTAGATTAATTAAAAATGAAGACCAAGAGAGATAATTTATAGAACAAAAAATCTTGATAGATATTCTATTAAAACAAAGAAGGGAGCTAATTATCAAAGTGTATTTTCATGGAGGAATTTCTTTATGGAGGAAGGAGGAAAGAAGAAAAACTAAAGACAAACAATTATTTAAGTTGCTATATCAGATATTGCAGAGATCATAGTGATTGTTTTACTAAGTGAAAATTCATATGCAAGGTCAATTCACTCCAGCATACATATTATTGTCTAAATGAGAAATAGCATTGGTATTGATACTAACAATAGATAGACATCCATCAGTTGCATCCATTTGCACAAAACCATTGTTTTTTAGTGTATGCTCAGATGTGTTTTTTACACCACTATTTCTAGTGGAACCTAATTTTTTCCATTATATAAATATTTTTCAAAATAAAACTTGGCATCCCTGCTGCTTATTTATGTTGTGTCATTGAACTGAGCAAGGTGTCGATCATGGATCGATCAGGCAAATGAATTTTTCCTCAGTCAAAGCTAAAATAGAATAGCAAGAATAATGGCTAAAGTAGATAGTCGAAGCTCAAACACAAGTCATAAGTGGAGAGCAGACAAAAGATACTTTGAAAGTCCTAGAAACAACAATAAACATATTAAATCCAATTCAAGAAATGTGCTGCAGACTGCCCCTCCTTGGTGCATTTTCTTTTACGACTGCACCACAACTTCTCTGCATTCTTTGTCTCTTAAAGGAGTGTCCATGTCTCTTAAAGGAGTCTCCATGTATCACTATTTTCTTATTGGTAATCTTGTAAAAGAGTATCTAATAAAAACTCTGGTGCTTCATGGGAATTTTTGAAACCTATTCAATATTGACCTTCAAGTCCTAACAAAATTTATACACTGCAGATTATAGTGTAATATTTATTTCTCCTAACATGAAAATCCAAACATTGTTTCCATAGACAGCTATCATCCAGTTTTCAAACTATTTGCCAAAGGTATGGATAGATACAAATGAACACATTTTAATATAGTTCAGGGTAATACAGGACTTCTCACAGGGGGTGCTCAAAATGAAAAGGGGTGAATGAAAGTTCAAATCGGTCCTGGAAATGTTTGACAGAGTGACACAAATAGCTAGTGTCTCAAGAAATGGAATGGCAGGGAGAATGCTTGACAAGACTGTGGAGTGCAGCTTATAGAAGAAAGGACTTTCATTAAGCCTCAACAGTCCAATGATATAGAAACAAAATATAAAGTAGTCCTTATCCTAATAGTAATAAGTAATAACTTAACACAGAATCTATGGCTTAAAGCCTTAAATAGTTAATACTGAGGGATTTAGAATTAAGCATAGCACATTCGCGTTATAAAAGAGAAGACTTAGCTCAAAATCACACAACTCAACATGTAATTTCAAGGTTGAAAGTCCATTATAATTTCAAAACGTATCAAAAGCACACAACTCAACATGTAATATTCAAAGTTCAAACAAATATGACTTTTCTAACAAGCAAGGTAACTTTTAGAATAAACCAGGCCACAATGTACAGATTTAGAACCTCTACTCAACTCCTCAAGTTTCTTGCAAGACATCTTGATGTCTCTCAATAGCCCATGACCTAAAGTTTCAAACCTACTAATCATAGAACTCAACAAGAAATCCAAGAGACTAACACTATTCAGAGACATCCACAAATAATACCAGCTGGATTGAAACAACAACCCAGGTTTTATGAAAATCAACACCCAGTTTAAAGATAAACTTCTAAAAATGCATGTAAAAGAGATGCAAAATAAACATAGAGTTCATGGCTGTGAGGAGTGGTGCAACTAAAATCCTTCAAACAACACAAATTCTATACCATAATCACCAATCCACACTAAAATCAAGTATGACGTCAAACAACAAATGAAAAAATAAAAGGTCACAAAATTCATTAAATACAATGATCTCTGCTTGCAAAAGAAAATTTCATACAATACAATTAAACTCAATTCCAAATTACCTGTAAAAGAAGTCGGAGTGAACCAAAATTTACACAAATTCAACATACATGTATACCAGATTTAAAAAAAAAAGGATATGATTCCTTATAAATACACTCACATTTAGAAATCATTGTTGAACAACTTATTTATAATCTGTGCAATAAATTCCCATAAATGAGGTCAAATTAAACACCATAAACTCAAAACAAAATGACATGATTATCAAATTAGCATCAAATTGAACATAAGGCATCATTTTGTACCAAATTCTTACAAAATGTTTCTCAACATGCACAGTAAATTTGGAAAAGTCATTTAACCATTAAAACTACAATTCACCAAATGTTATTGCAATCCACTCCACTCTCTCCTCCACATTCATAAGCAAGAACCCTTTGGCTCTTTCACGTTGAACCATGAAGGTGTCATATACCCTCACAAAAACACCCCGACTCAATTCAAGGATGGATTTGAGAGTGTTATACGTGCTAATAAGAACATTATCGTCATCTGATTTCTCTATTTTGTGAAGGTGAACATTGTTGAGGTCATCTTTTATTTTCTTGATTGTTTCATAGATGACATCCTAGGAACTAGCCATACTTTTCTTCCTCCTCTTTCCCATCCTTTATGATGATGGTGTAGGTGTTACACTACCACTTGCAGTGGATTGATTGGAATGATTAAGGTCTTCGTCCAAATCAGCAGCACTGTCAAGAGGTATAACAAAACCAATATCCTCTTCATCATGCACATCAAATGCCTTTTCCACAGGGTTCCCTTCTTCAGTTTCATGGGTCGTCGTCGTTGCATTAACTTAAGCAATGTCATTACCCACAATTACACCCAATTCATTGAAGTATTGGAAGGGCTGCCTCTTATACACTTTGACATTTTTGAATTCTCTTCTCTGCATGTTGGCATAAATAAATGGATTAGGTTCTTTGTCTTTCATTATTAACTTTATAAGAAGGAAATATTATATCAATCAAAATAGTAGAAAGACCACTCTACCTTCAGAAGCTCATCCCACACACTATCCTTGACATCCATGCATTGAGTTGCCTCACTCCAAGTGAAACCACTTGTATTTCTCAACTCTTTCATCACTTTATATACAATATTCCATGTTTTTAGCTTGCTTTTGAAATTTTCCTTTGTTATATTGAGGTGTATATCCGCGTTGAACCTCCTCTCAATGGCGGCCCATGCTTCTTTTTTGAATCCCCTGTCTCATTTTCTTCCAAGTTGCTCTTGCTCCTGGAGCAAGTTTAGAAACTTGCGTTCCATCTCTTTTGTCCACATTACCTTCTTTGAGGAAGAAGATATCTGGCTCATGTTACCAGTTTCTTCCATGCTCATCATTAGTTCTGTGTATGCCATGGTCTAGATCAGTTGTTCACAATCTACAAAAGCTTGTTAATGGTATGAACAAATTGTTGTTAATGGTATAAACATATCACATGGAGCATATTTATGGATATATCATTGTATCATTGTATCTACATACATTGGTATAATATAGAAAATAAAAAACCAACATGTCCAATACTTCCAGATACGAACAAAATAAAAAGGAAACCATCATGTATATCAAAGTATCTGCGTACATCTGTTTACTCAAATGAAACACACTGACCCATACAAGTACAAATATTATATACATGTCCAATAATTCCATATACAGACAAAAGAAAAAGGAAACCATCATGTATATCAAAGTATCTGCATACATCAGTTTACTCAAATAAAACAAATTGACCCATAAAAGTAAAACTATTATACACAAGTCCAATACTTCCAAATACGAACAAAAGAAAAAGGAAACCATCATGTATATCAAAGTATCTGCATACATCAGTTCACTCAAATAAAACATATTGATGCATAAAAGAATAACTATTCTCGGGATCTGCAGTCTTCCCACATTCTACTTGCTATATCATCTCAAAACTGTGCCCACTAGTCTCTATCATACTGAGACAACCCATATGTCTCAAGCATTGGTACATCTATCCTATCACGATCGTCTTCCTCTTCGGTATCAATTTCTAATGGAATGTCATCCTCTATCATAATAAATTTGTGTAGTATGCAACATGCTAATACAATATGGGCTTGTGTCATGATAGAATAAGATGTGGCATGCCTCAGGATTGGAAAATGCTTCTTGAGAATACCATATGTACGCTCTATTGCATTTCTAAGAGAGGAGTATTGGTGGTTGAACAACTCTTGTGGATAGTTTATTGGATTTTTTCTTAAAAACTCCTTCAGGTGGTAATGTGTACACTGACAAGGAGCGAGAAATCTAGGTGCATTGGGATATCCAGCATCCACTAGAAAATATTTTCCTACATAAATAAAGTAGATTGTTAAAACTTGAAACATTGATTGTACCCTTGAGTATATTAAACTATGATTTGGCTTACCGGGGAGAACAACAAATGGATCTTCTCTTGACAGAGATGAATCTAGAACATGACTATTCACAACAGACCCTTCCCAACCAACAAGGCAGTACTGAAACTTATAATTGAAGGAACACCCATAACATTTTGCGACAAGTTGCCTTTTCTATCATGATATTTACCCTGCATGTCGACATCCACGGTGACTGGTATATGGGTTCCATCGATAGCTCCAACACAATCCTATATGATATGATACAATCATCAATTGTACGGTCAACAAATAATATGATAAGGATATAAATCCATACAAGAAATTTCTAACGGCACAAGAATTACCTTGAAGAACAGATCAAAATGGTCCTTCCCACTAATTTCAGGAGGAGTGTTTGGACCAGGCGGTGTAAAGTAATCCTCGTGGAGTGTTAAGATAGCCCTCAACACCTTGTGGAAGTATCGACTGACTATCTCTCCTGAGTTCCCAAATTTGTGGGCAATCTTGTGGTTCCTCAGATTATGGCCAAGGGTGTGGAGAAACATCACAAGTTGTTCTTCTAACTTGAAGTGTATCGTATCTTTCAAGCTTCCTTTTAGCCTTAGGATAATAGCTAGACAAAAGAAGGCTCCCCTGCTCATGCGAATTTGATCATGACAATCCACATCACTGGAATGAATAACCATTCTATAAAAAGAATTTTCTTTTTCTAATTCGTTTATCCATTTGTGCACTGACTTCTCGGGCGAACACTACTTTGGCTACGACAAGCAAAGAAAGAAGATTTGTGAGAAGATGAGTGTATGTGGTCTCCACAGGTACGTGTCCTAGAACGTCAATATTCTCAGTAGGATCCATCAATGGCCTGAAATGTGGACAAACACAACGATTTCAGTGAGGAGATATCCACTATCAAGCACAGAGATAGAGTGTATATTAGTTAAGTCTGTCATTAAGCCTTTCACAAGCCCAAATCACTGCACAATCATTGGTTTGTTTGTGCAAAAGTATTAGTAAAAGCAATAATTAGAGGAAAATGTATTGGTCTTAGAGGAATATGTATTGAATTAGTTGTACAATTTTTTGAAGTGGTATCAAACAACACTTTGAAATGAACACATTTTGACCCTCACATACGACTCATCTATAAAGACTCACAAACTAAAATTGAGAGTTGAGAGTACTCACATACATGCTAACAAATTAAATTACATACAAGACAATATTGTCAATGGATCTCATATAGAGGTCATTGATATTGTTAAGACAATTTTCTCTAAACCACTTGATTTTCCTATGTAATAAGGAAATTTGATGACTGAAATGGTCTAATATGGTCATTTGTAACTAATTCACTCCAACATGATGTACAAATAGAATCTCCATAGTAAACCAATACACCACAGTGACATACAACTAAATTGTGTTAACTGAGAATGTTAACAAAGATAAATGTATTAACAACCCCCCATACAAAACACCTTGAGTTGTGCCAATTTGATTGCAAATTGATTGCCAACAAGAAATGGTGTTAATGAAAATTGGTTACGGAGGATCAAATTAGCCTTGAAAGGTCCCCCATAAAATCCCCATAGAGGACTGCATCAAGTTATCAGATGCATTTACATAGTAAGTTTAATGTGAGATCAGCCCTTGGGTGTTCAAAATCAAGCACATGTTCCATAGGGAGTCAATTGCTGATGAGTATATGGGGAAATTTACGTCTGCAACTGAGTGTACAAGATTTAAATCTGCAACCTGAGGTGAGATGTTTTTGGTGAAAAGACATTGCTATCAAATGAGTTGATGTCTCAGAGTATAGAGCTTACTAATTAAGTTTATTTATATGAGTATAATTATGTTCATTTTTTCAAATCAATACACTGTTTGTCTTCTATCTCCATTATTATCTCTCTTTATTTTATTGTAACTTATTGCATACATTTCTATCAAATGAGTTGATGTCTCGGAGTATAGAGCTTACTGATTAAGTTTATTAACTTATTGCATACATTGCTATCAAATGAGTTGATGTCTCAGAGTATTAAGTTTATTGTAACTTATTGCATACATTGCTAGTTGTTCATTTGACTTGCTATAATGCTACATCACTTTCCTTCAATTTGTATGGCACAAAATCTTTAAAAAAGGCAACTTCTTAATTTAACTTTTTCGTTATACTTAGATTCCTAAACATCTAAATTCTGATAAAATTCAAGGCATATCTCACATCAATTACATAACTCCTAATGACCTTGTGCACACCTCATATTGAGAATAGAGGCATTAATGGAAAACCTAGTGTTCTACAAAACTGAAAAGCGAGCTATCAGTTTATATTGTCAAATAATAATTATATCATTTTTATCAATCACTTTCATTGGTGAACAAGGATGAGAGATGGAGGTTGGCTTCATATAACTTTGTGGCATCAATACAAATAATAAGTATATGAACACTGCATTCACCTAAAGTGTACATGGTATTCTGCAACTTTAGCCATATAAGCAAACATCTCTTAAGCTTATCAACACCAAAAAAGTTCACATTTATTGTTTAAAATCATGATCAAGGACAAGATATAACAGGGTTATGATAAGAGGATAATGACATATTGAACAAGAGTAGTCCAGGACTATGACAGATTTAAAATAAAAGTTTTGATGAATGTCGTGACACGGATGATGTACAATTAGCAGAGTGTTTTATGGTCGTAATGCAATGACAATATATGTCAGTGATAAAGATTGCAAGTCTAGAGACACTTCACCAAAGGAGTAAATAATCTCCCAAAACCATGCACCAAGAACAAGCTATGATAGTGTAGATTCATGGAAGAACAAGTTATGATAGTCAAGACTATGACAAACTTAGCACAGAGGGACAAGATACGAGGAGATTCATAACAACAAGTGAGCCTAATATCGAACATGAGCACAGTTATCACAAATGATATCTAGACCTTGTACATTCAAGAATGAAAGTTAGTTATTATAATTTATATGCATGAGAGTGGTGCTAAATTATGTGAACAAAGACAAACATGCCTAACATGACAGTCCACAGAGATATCAAAGTACATAATAACAATCATCATTAAGGGCAGTCATGACAAGTTGTAAAACTATAACAATGAAGATAGTGAGAGAGAGAATGTAGTGAGTAGCCTCCAAAATATCAGAGCATATAGATAGATCTAAAGTATCATAAAATTAACGTATTATCCAATCTATTAAAACCTTACTACAATCAATGTTATAGTATTAAGCAAGAGAGTTGCATTCCCACAATTCCATTCCTAAAAAGACGCTTTATAAATCTCACAAAATGCATAGGTTGAAATTCATGGGAAGAAGAAAACCAGATAAAATGACAACGCCCAAACCACACAGGCGATAGCAAGGAAAAGGAGATTAAACATATTTGGAATCGGGAAAGATATCGCACTAACTACAATGCTAAAAATGTCAAAGAAGACAACGCATGAAATATCTAAAAACAAAAGGTGAGCGACAGGCAAGAACATGATAAAGAAAAGAGGATTATAACCAAAAAACATTAGTAACCATGAGATCAATGCTCATGGTGACAACAAATGATCAGGGAAATTAATACAGTTTTATACAAATGCATATGCTATTGAAGCACCCATAACACAGTGCTCAAGACAATATGGATTTGCATCAATTCAAAGGAATCAATGCCTAATGAACAACACCCCTAAATGATAAAAAATAAATGAAAGCAATCAATAACACATTCACATGCCAAAAAGTACAACAAATACATCTACATCTGACGCCTCATACAAGGTACAAAATCCATCTTATGAAATTAAACATTTAAGTAAATTTGTGGAAGCAACAAAGGAGTATGTTGGCAGGCTAAAACAATAAAAGCTACACTATATCAACGCTCAAGGACACCAAAAAAATGGATGCCCCACTTCATATATGGTGGCGGTAGAAACCATAAGGACCCGTTTGGTGCATGACATTAACTTATCTAGAATAGGCCTATTCTAGAATAAGGACCTATTCTCGGATTAATTAATCCTAAAAATGAAAGCTAGAATAAGCTATTCTGTGTTTGGATCCCATATTGTAGAATTGGAATAAGGATTATTTTTCATTTTTTAATTAATTTGAACAATATGTATTTTTAACTTGTGTACACATATACACACACATCTACATATACACACAAATACACATACATATATACATACATATACATGTGTGTATATACACATGTGTGTATATACATGTGTGTATATACACACACATGTGTGTGTATATACATGCATGTGTGTATGTGTGTATATACACATGCATGTATATACACCCACATGTGTGTATACATGCATGTATATGCACACACGTGTATATACATATGTGTGTGTATATACACACATGTATATATATATACACACACATGTATACACACATGTATATACACATGTGTATGTATATACACACATATATATACACATGTATATATATACACACATGTATATATTCACACATGTGTGTATATACACACACGTGTGTGTATATACACATATGTATATATACATATGTATACATACCCACATTAAAAAAAAAGATTTAAAAGAAAAAATAAAAAAATTAATAAAAATAAATAAATTTGAATCCATAAATAGCTTATTCTCGAATAAGAAATGAATTTCAGCTTTTTTAGAATTAACTAATGTAGGCATTGGCCCCAAAATGGGGATTAGTTTTCTAATTCGAGAATTCAAAAAATGCCACAAACAGAGAATTAAATTATTCTAGCATTAACTAATGCTTATTCCAAGTTAATGCTTGGCACCAAACAGGCCCTAAAGGACTATCAGTTTAAGGGTAACAATATCCAACCTTATATTAATGCCTCTTAACCCAGACAAAACTAGCTATATTGAGTCTTCACCAAAGGCAAAAGGTACCTAGAATCATCACACAAAAAATAAACATAAAGCCTCAAACAAGGTAATGAACCGCTGGATCCCATGTGTCAAAATATAACTAAAATAACCCAATACAATCATCACCAAAGCGAGGGAGATTAGGCGGTAGAAAAGAATGAAGCTTTTCCCCCAAAAAAAAAGCAACAAAATGAATATGGTATTGGCACTAATAGGGTGCCTAATGCATCACTTACAAACTATGGCAATACAATACAAAATAAGAAACGAGTTGACACGATTCACACAGACATTATTTGTGTTACGAAGATATGAATTTGATTGAAGGAAAAAGATCACATTTTTGACAATGAAGGAATTCAATAAACTTTGACCCATATTTTGGTTGCTCAGTGTGTTGATCCTCTACATATTATAGGCTTCTCAAAAGTCTTCTTTGTATTCTCAACATACTATTGATTCATTCTCTACACGAAACTTGGTCTACAATCATTCAAAAATTTATTCATTCATTCTCTACATAGAACTTGGTGTACAATCATTCTCTACAATCATACCATTATTGTGCAGAGTGAAGCTTGCACCGTGTCTTCCATCGTTGCTGCGCAGAGAGAAAAAACACAGTGTCTTCCACCGTTGCTGTATACACCGTCTCTTCTCATCACAAGAAACATCATGTGCAGAGTGAAGTGAAATTGAACATAGGGGAAATAATGCCTTTCACAAACCCGAAACAATGCCTTTCGCTAACCCTAAAACCCGACAGAGAAACAACATCTTTCGCAAACCTCATTCACGATTCCCATAAACTCGACGGACCCGATGAACCTAGAAGATGAAATCATATTCCACCTATTGGGTGGGAATATTGTGCTGCCCATTTTGGTGTCAAAATTAGATTTTGATGTCCAAAATCGGAATTGCATTTTAGTGAACCAAACGGTAGATTTGGGAAAAGAGCGGAAGTTCCGCACCCAATTCCGCCTCAATTTCGGTAACCAAACGGGGCCTTCTAAAACAAAACAAATCAGGTTTTTTCCTAATTGACCTTTTATACCTCTTTGGCATACCCATTGCCCATCAAGGTAAAAGTAAAGACTATATTTATTATTATTATTAAGCCGATAGGCTTTCCCTCCCGAGTGAGCTCGGTACCTTACGCACATTAATTGTCTCATGCTCAAAACTTGTCTCACGCCAAAACTGCTAGTTTTTTTTATTATCTCACGCGGTTTTAAACCCATACTAGCTATTTTTTATTTGACATGGTTTTCCCTATGGTCTTTGGTTTAACGTTTACGTAGGTAATGCGAACATGCACACCTAAAAATTCAAGATTCAAGGTTTGAATCTCATCTCGACCCCTGTTGTATATGCATCAACACCAAATGATTCGAGATTCAAGCTTTGAATCTCATCCTTTAAGTAAATATTTCCTCAAATTGCTTTAACACTTAGCAACTGCTTGAAAATAACAATAAAAATAGCAAAGGATGCGAATTACTTCGATCATAGGTCTTTATTTCAATACACCATTTTCATTTTGTGACTTGTACATAGTCCCATTGGAAAACATTAACAATAGAAGTATCCCTAAACTCTAGGAACACTCGCTGCAGTGCCTCACCTGGATAAAAAATCTAGAGCTTGAATCACAAAATGAGACCTTAGGATTGTTTTCACTTCGACTCCCCACACATTTGCAGAAAACAACCACAATATTATTGAAAAATTGTTAAATAAGCACTCACCTGAAAAAATCTACAAATAATATGGATACATTCCATTGTAAGAAATTAAATTTTAGACATCCTCTTTTTCAACTAACAAACAACAATAAAACACAGATAAATAATAAATAAAAAATTTACATATTCATTCACTTTTAACCTCGAAATTTACTCAGCAGTCTTCGATCATAATTTCCTATGACGTCAATGATTTTTGTGAATTGGAAATTTCTGGAGTTTTATGCCATTGTCGACTTTTAGAGATGCTCAAAAAGAGTACGTTTGTACTACCTGAATTGTGAGATGTGTTGGTGGTTTTTGTATTTGGATCATTTCAAAACAACAAGCCGACCAAATAACTGTAGAATAAAACTACACAAACTAGGAAATCGAAATGTTGTTCACACATTACCCTGTAGGCTAATGTCTAAAGTACAATAGGAACAACATGAGCAAATTGATGTACCGTTAATTATTATGCATGTCTTTAAAAACAAAACAAAATTTTGACTAGGCAAAAAGACTTTGAATGCGTCCCTAATCAAATTCCTTTATGTGACTTGAAAGAACTGTGATCTGGAACGATTTACCTGATATATGGACTTGTAGAATTGTGCTCCAAATTCAATACACAGAGCAGTGAAATCTGTTGCATGGCTTGGTATGGCCCATTCACACAAGTGACTTGAATTGAAGTCTTTTAGAATGATACATGGCAGGCTC
Organism: Thuja plicata; assembly: GCA_018584345.1. NCBI lineage: Eukaryota > Viridiplantae > Streptophyta > Pinopsida > Cupressales > Cupressaceae > Thuja > Thuja plicata. Next base: position 357,473 of record MU227803.1, read on the forward strand.
AACTGATTGAGGCAATTTTCTTCAAATAAATCATACATATATATCTTTTGCAGCTACAAATCAATGAAAAACTATTTCATGGTCGATGTCCTTTACTGAACTCCATAAATCCTTGGCATCAAGGAAGTAACAAACATTTATTATATAGGAGGGTGTATAGGCCCGTCTACAAGTTTGACTGTAGTTGTTTGGATGGAATGCTAAAAACATCAGTAATCTCATGGAATGCAATGAATGTTTAACAATGTATATCAAAGGACTATGGTCTTAGATTGCCCAGATTGCACATGTATACACCGAATACATTGGTTGAAAAAGACTCAGAAATACTCAAGCAAATGCAATGGGAAAGTGTAATGCCACGTTTCATAACTTTGTCAGTGTCCATGCAACCTGTGCGAAAATGGAATCTTTAGTATAGGGAATGGACATCTGTCAAAGCACAACCTTTGCCAACACTCTTCTCAACCTGTGTTGGAGTGAGAGGCTTTAGAGCTATGTGTGGGCAATCTCCAAAACATGAAAATGTATAATGGTTGGAAGTGCTCGGATAGTTCTATGTGCAATATTTGTTGACTTACTTTTTCTGTAACGGTTATTTATATATTTATATTAAATTATGCATCATTGTTTATTTCAAAATTTATTAAATAAAAATATGTTTTAAATATTTTATTAATATTTTGTGTAATTTTGTTCTTTTAAAAGTTAATTGTATTTAGTAAATATAATTAGTACCTTTTTCAATATACTTAGTACTTTTTCAATATAAATATAATTAGTAAATATAATTAATACCTTTTCTAATATAAATATAATTAGTACCATTTTTATCTTGTTGTTTTGAATTTCTTAAATTGTCCAATATAATTATTAGGAACACCCTCAATAGTCTAACAAACCCTAAACCAAAGAGTTTTCTCATTCTTTTTAATTTTGATAGCAATATCCTAAGGGCCCGTTTGGCACCTGGAATTAACCTTGAATAGGCAGCCAATAATGCATGAATTAAATAATTCTTTGTTTGGTGCATTTTTTGAATTCTAGAATTAAAAAACTAATCCCCATTTTGGGGCTTATGCTTGCATTAGTTAATTCTAAAAAAAAGCTGGAATTCATTTCTTATTCGAGAATAAGAAATTTATGGATTCAAAATTTATTTTTTTTATTAATTTTT
>MU227803.1:374842-403333 GCA_018584345.1 Thuja plicata
ATCCAAACATCACAAACTTCCCTTTCAACTTCATGGCTTTGGCAACAAACAACTTCTACTTCTCACCATGGATTCCACTCATCAAACCTTAGCCAAGAAGGTGGAAATGGGGGGGAGGAAAGAGCGCAGGTCTGAGATTGCATCATGGCGGAAATTGAGGTGACCTTGGACACCATGTCCAGAATTTCCTAAAACTTGCCCCCAAGCATCAACATTGCTCTTCTTCATCAAACATAGCCTTGTTAACAATCAAACTTCCACCCTCAACCAAATGGGGGGGGGGTAAATTCATGAGCAAAGGGCTGGCGGAAATTTGGGGGTGCATGGACACCATGTCCAAGGGCTGGGCGGAATCCGCCCATACCTTGGACACCAACATTCCAAAATTCTCCCTTCCTTCAAAAAATCAAATTCGCTTGTCATCACAATGCCATCAACCATTCCTTCTAAACTCAACCTTCCCTCAAGCCCCTCACCATCTAACTTGACATGTCACTAAGCTGGGCGGAAATCCAGAGCACCATGGACATCATGTCATTTCCAGAATTCACTCCAATACTGAAATCACCTAAACATAGCCCCTGCTTCATATCAAACATGGATTGCCAGTCATATTGAAGCCTCTTTGAGTCCAAAATGCCTATCATCGAAGGCCAAGAAGATGAAGTTGTGGGGGGGGGGGAAGAAAGAACACTGGTCTGTGTCCTCATGGCGGAAATGTCCAAGGGGTTGGACAATTCCGCCCAGCATATGTGTCAATCCCATTTCAACCTTGCCACTCCCTAGTTCATCAAACAAGGATCAGATTTTAAAACCAAGGAGAAAGTCCAATTCTCAACATCTCTCCAATCGAAGCTAAAAAAGGGGGGTCCCCAAGAATTGGGGCGATGTGTGAAAGACCTCACAACAGGTTCTTTTCTTGTTTTGTATGTATTTGAAATGGGTTTTGGGGATTTGGGTACCAGAGCTTGGTTTTAGAATTTTTTTAACTTCGTTTCGGTGGATAGGATTTGAGGGGTTTAGATGTGATGATGGATGCTCAACAGATGGGGTTTCAAACAACAAATAGAGGCTGATGTGGATGCGAAATTGGGGGTTTAAAGCTTTGTTACCCCATGTTTCTGGTACGGGGCCAGCTTGGGACGAGTTCCAGGGACAGTTTTTTGTCAAGCTATTTTTGGGGACATCAATGTAAGAAACAAGGAAATTTCAATATATAAGGAATTTTCAAATATTCATATGATACATTGATAAGGAATTCATCAAATACATTACAGATCCTTAATACATAACATTTGTGTTGAATTGAGAGTTTACACGAGAGTTGAACAAATTAGCAAATGTCAAAATGTGATTGCTTTCATAATTCATTGTCAATATGCATGTGATAAAGAAAAGTAGTATACAAGTTACAACAAAATGTTCAAAGGCTGCAAGTTTCACTATTAACTACAATATGAAAATACCAAAACAAAGAAAGTTTCATTTTATTTCCTCCTATTTAGGGTAGTTGGGCTTGTGGGCGTGTGAAATGAGTTTGCTAAAGGCTTGAAGGTGAGAGGATTGCTGGGTGGCTAGGTATAGCCCCCTTGCCTATGCCGAAGGATCAAATATTTTTTTAGGACTTGCTATTTTTGTAGGAACACAATTTTTAATGGGGACAACAAGCCATTCCTGGGATGGTATAATGTTCCACACCCCCACCCCCTGTCAATCCCCTTCTGTATTCTGGAACGTCCCCTATATTTTTTTAAAAAATGGGGATGGTTCTTGGGCCTCCCCTAGGCATCCCCACATCCTGGGAACGTTTTGAAAATGGGGAGGCATCACCTGGGTTTCCTTGGTTTTAAGTAATAGGAACAATCATGGGAGTGCTCATTGTGAAATTTCAAGTGAAGGAAAATTGCATCTAATGAGAAGACAAGGATGACAATGGGAATGCAGAGTGGTAGAGATTGTGATTTTAGGGAAGGATACTAAATGCGACGTGAATGCAATGCTTTTCATAGGGAAAAATGAGGTTGATTGGGATGAGATGCTTTCAAGGAGAAAAATGCAACATGAGGATGACAAGGAGGATAATGGGAGTGCAGAGTGGTAGAGCTTGTGATTTTAGGGAAGGATAATAAATGCAACGTTTATGTAATACTTTTCATAGGGAAAAATGAGATTGATTGGGATGAGATGCTTTCAAGGAGAAAAATGCAGCTACTATTATGGAGGAAGACAACGAGAGTGCAAAACTTAGGCTTTCAAGGGAGAAAAGTGAAGCTTCTTGTAAAGAAGAGATGTGATAAGATTTTGGTCCTGGGAAATGCTAATTGAATTACTCAGTCGGTCTAGACGTGCTTCAAAAAAATTCAGTTTTTTTTTGTGTGTTTGAAACATTTGTTGATTTAATTTGAGTTTTTGGTTTATTTTTAAATAAGTAATGTTCATGTTGGGAAGAATGTGGTTGGGTTCAGTAATGTTATGTCTTCACAATTTACCTACACTCTATTTGAAACAGCGTTGTATGTTTTTGTTTCTTTATGTTTTTAACAGACCATTTGAAAAGTTTTTGCCAGATTTTACCCAACTGTAGTAGAGATATACTTTACAAAATAGTTGAGTAGGGTAAACAGTGAGAACATATTGAAACCTTACCTATTTTTCAAGAATGTGAATGGTTTATTAATTATTAAACATCTAAGTTATTGAAATCAGTCTAGTGCTTGGAAATGAAGAAATTGGTGGTATCAACATACTCCCAAGTTAGGCATTGTAGTAGAGATCATACTTTAGTCTAGTGCTTGGAATGAAGAAATTGGTGGTATCAACAACCTACTCCCAAGTTAGGCATTGTAGTAGAGATCATACTTTACAAAATATATTGTAAGCTATGTGTGAAGCTACCATGCTTAAAATGGTAGTGGATTTTTGATTCCACTAATTTCGTCGTATTCGAGCATTCCTTATTTTGAGAACCACTTTTTATTATCCCACTCATCCTCGTTAAATCATTGACCTTATTTAAATAATATATTTATTTAAATTATACAAACCCTTAGGAAAGTGAGACTTTTTATCAGGTCATGCCCTAGAAAACATGTGTTCTAAGTTAATGAAGTTCTGCTTTATGGGAACAAGGAGGTTTTATAGAAGTTCAAACTTTTTGACTCTTACCTTTTTTATCCTTGTGACCAGGCTCTAAATCAGTTCACATTCTAATTTAGGTACATATAAGCATAGGAGTGAAAATCTTTTGGGGAAAAATTGGTAAACCAAATTGACAAACCAAAAATAAAACTGATACTCTTGATGAAGCCAGCAATACCACTGTTGCCATTGGCAAGATAAAATGTCATTTTTAAAAAAAAATTGCTCTTGCATGATATTTTAATGCGGTGATCCTATATGATGAAAAATTTGGTTCTCTTTACAGGGCTTTGTAGTTGGATATTGGCATCACTTGCATTGTTTGGAGCCTTAGTTGTGCAACAAATTAATAAATTGTTTCTCATAATAAAATATGAGATAACTGCCTTTGTTGTTGATACTGTCCATTAATAACTTCCCATTGGCTTCGTCTAATGCTGCACTCTTGAACAGTGTAGATGCTAGTTAACTGTTAAACAACTTAAGAATAAGAATCGTTATTCCATTTGTTGTTGTATAATGACTATTAAAATATATGTTTCTTGAATTGTAGGAGTTTCAGAGGCTTGAGGAATATGGAGGAATGTGGATCGAGAAACATGGAAGAAGGGGGAGAGAAAGTGAATGAGCAACGGCCCAGAAAGCGTCTATGCCGTAACACTTCACCACATTAAGAACTGAGATTGAATGCTAATGAACAACGAACCAACAAGCTTCAAATCTATCTCAACAATTATTTTTTGACCCATGAAGTTGTAGCAGTCTTCAAACCAGTAACTGTGAGATTACTGGCATCCAATCTTATCTTTATAAATAGATAATGAATTGTTGTGGAATTTTTGTGCTAAATAAATGTGCACACCTTGAAGAATGTATTCTTTAAATGATTTTTAACATTTTACTTGTAAATTTATAAACCATTTGGATATTCTGTATATGTAAAAATAGATTTTCATAAGTGGATCAAAAGATTTATATACTTTTTATTTTTGAACTGGACCTTTTTCAAATGTGAAGCTTTTTGTCAAAAATTGAACATTCATAATTTACTTGTGATTTCAGGAACTCCCAGAAGAAATAGTCTGAGAAATATTGATGAGAGTCACTTATAAATCCCATTACAAGCTTATGTCTGTCTGCAAAAGTTGGAATGCTATGGTTGACAACCATAAGTTTTATCAAGATAGAATAAGATTTGGGAGGTCTGAGGAGCTTATATGTTTGATTGAGAATTTGGATGGACACGCATATCATACACCTGGGCGATGGGAAGCAGCCCCTTCTCACTCAACTCGATATTGTAAACCTGGTCAAGTGGTAACTATATATGATCCAGTCCAAGATAAATGGGATGCAGCCCCTTCTTTCCCAACTGGGTATCGTTTCAACTCAAGAGACTCTCGTTGCGTTTCCATCAACCATAAACTTATTTTTATGGGGCTTCGCAAACAAGATACGGATATGCTTACTAAGGTTGTTTTTGTCTACGATTTTTCTTCTTCTTTATGGAAGCAGGGCTCTGATATGCCTATGTTCCACTCTTCATTTGCCTGTGCAGTATCACCTCACGATGGACTCATATATATTGCTGGAGGATATTATGGTTGTAAAAATGCAATGTGTTACAATGGTGAGAAAGACAAATGGGAGATTCTTCCTAAGATGCAACAAAATATAATTCAATGTCAAGGCTTTTTCCAAAATGACAAGTTTTATGTGATAGGCCGCTATAATTGTGATATCGAAATATTTGACACACATACAAGAGTATGGACAACATTAAAAGATACGTGGACAAGCGGATGGCTTCCTGATCATTGTGTAGCTGCATTTGGTTGTTTATATTACTTTGAAGATGGAGTGAGGGAATATGATTGGAAAGAAAATGTATGGAGGCGAATGGATCATTTTCCGTCAGTTTGTGAGTATGTTTCATATGGTGGTACTATATGGCAGGACAAGATTTTTGTGATAGGATATGACTGTCAGAGACACAAAGAAACATTTTATATGTTTCAGCCTACAAAATCAGGAACTCTGATTTCTGAGAGGTGGACTACCATTGAGAGGTCAATTAACATTCATGATCATGTTATGGTAGCTGTTAACCTAAAAGTTTGACTATTTAGGTTTCCTTAAAAGAATTCCAAGAAAAGATAAATTTTTGAAAAATCAACTATAATGCTGTCTCTAAGAAAGTATTATGTACAGGGTCCTTAGGCATTTATGCCTCAATCTTTGCGCACTTGGTTTTGTATCCAATGCTATCTCTATGGTTTTTCTCTCTTTTGTAACCGTTTTGATATCACCATACTTATATACCTGAAATATATGATATCATTCTGTAATTTAACTTGTATAATGGCTTAGCTTAACTATTTTCATTGAATATGATTTGTTAATTGGCTTAAAAGTTACACTTTCTTGAAATGCAAGCATTTTGTCATAACTGGGATAAGAGCAAATGTGGAAATTTTCATTTAAATTTGATCTATAGTAAAAACATGTGTTTTTTGGCTCAGAATTTCTAGTATATTCGTTTAAATATTTTTTTGCGGCTGACATATTTGTAGAAAGTTACTCTCGTGTAAATTGTGGACGTACCTATATATGTGTGGCAATTTTGTGCTTTGGATTCTGGGTATAATCATAGAATTATACAGAAATTTGATCAACTATTGTCCACTCTTTATTTGGACAACTCAAGATGTAGTTAGATCTGCAAAACAGGCTCACGCCCAAGCCGACGTACAAGGTAATAAGAAACCTATATAATAATAATAATAACAAGATGTGATTGTCAAATGCCCCCCATGGAAGACATTATACATGTAGTAATCATTTGTAACCATATGACATAAATGTTGTCTCAAAAAAATCAGCATTGTAATCAATGCACCATAGTGATATTTCTCTAAAAATGTATCCAGCTCACATGTCATAGCCAATAGGAGAAGTCATTTCATATCTTGTTAGCCGATAGGCTATATTTTGTAATAAGATTCACCTGGAAAGTTGTTACATGCTTGGAAATTGTCTTAGGTCAGATTTCTTCTGCTGGGGAGCTTTTTGCCTTCTCCTCATTAACATAACTCAACCGTTAAATATTATATGGGACGTTGTGCATGCACTCCAGTGCATTAACCCTATTGCTTTCCACGTATCCTCCGGGAATAAAATCAGATCTCCCATATATTTAACCGAAGCAAATCTGATCTATGCATTTAAAGATTTGATATGTAGATTTTGTATTGTAAATTGTACAGGATGGTATAAGTGCAATTGATTTTGCAGCTTGCAGGCATTTTATGCATTTATACCATCTGCCATATATTTGCACCTTAGTAAACAAAATATATTGTTAACAAAAAATGTTAGCAACATGTATGTTAGCCTATTGTATTAACATGTGTTAGTAATTTGCAAACAAATACAATAGACTAACATACATGTTGCTAACATATTTTGTTAACAACATATTTTGTTTACTGAGGTGCAAATATATGACTGCATAGCCACAGCCGTTTAATAAAATGAGTATTGTAGAAAAGCATATAAAGCAGTTGTAGCAGACCATTCACAGACAGCAATTTGAAGAATACCGATGGAATTAAGAGAAATATTGGCAGTATGTTTACTGTTTTCCATGTCCAGTTGCCTTTGCAATATATATTTTCATTCATTTTTAGTCCCTATAGTCATTATTGATTTTTTTTTTGTTAACAAATCAGAATTGAGAATTTTTTTTAGCAATTTTTTTTTCTTTATTTAAGTATAGATGTAAATTTTTTAATTAAAACTATCAAAAAAGTTAATTATCTTTCATTTAATTGGTTCTTAAACTTGAGGTGATATGGGTATTTAATATGGAAATTCTAAAGACACCTGTAAAATGCCCAGTTGCATGTTTCTAAACTACAGTGATTTCGACAAGCACCCTGCATAGGATTTTGGCAAAGAAAGAGAGAATAAATTGGTGTCACGTAACTGGAGACATTAACAGCAACGCTATGAGATGAATTTATGTCCTATCAAAAAGCCTACTGGACCTCTTCCTGGTGTAGCTACCAGGTATTCCAGAGTTTTCTAAAGAATTTTGCTAAAAAATGATGCAATGAATATTTACATACCTTATCTAGTAGCAATACTAGCTGTATTGCTGTTCTATTTATGCAATAGTTTTTCTTTCTCATTCTATCTCCTTATTTGATTGTTTGCGTATAGCATATCTTCCTCATTGGGCTTAAGTAAGGCCATAATTCTTGGAGATTGGTAATTGTGTATGTTTGGTGTCGTGTGTTTGATTTAATAAACTAAACTCTTTATTTATTATTTACAAAATTTAAATAATTTTATATAGTACATTAATTGATGCCCTCCACCATCCCAAAATATTAAGGATAAAAATTCCCACTCGTTGGAACCGAGCCTGTGTCCCCATCTTCAAACTCAAGAAAGAATTGGAAGACTTGAAGTTAGACTGATTGGGTAGATAGTGATCTGTGTAAATAGTATCATTATTGAAGTAATGATATCTGATTCTGGCTATCAGTGTTTGACTGATTCGATTGATTTGATACAAGATAGTGATCTGTGTTTCTTTTTCATGGTTGATTTATGTTCAGTTTTCTATGTTTTAATTTGGAGCTTTTTTTGAGGTTTTGATAACTAGCACTAGAGAGTTTTTCTTTGTAAAGATGTGAATTAATTGAATAATTGGCTATATTGTGATCTTTTGAAACAATTTAAAAAAATAATCAAATAATTTAAACTTCAGCTTTTTGATTACTATTTCTTTTAATAATAGAATTTGGATTTTGTATCCTTAGAATGCAACTCAGTTGCAAACGTTTTGGAAATCAAATAGAATTTACAGCAGTAATTTGTTGAAATTCTAAAGCTGACTTGTAATGAATTACAGTGGTTCTATCTTAATTTGAACCCTGAAATCTGCTACAAACAGGAATTATGGATCTTATATCTGCTGATTAGAAGGTTTATGTGGATGCTTCACTGTTTTTTTTTGCTTCAAAGAATAACCAAAGTTTAAATAGAGTTACTTAATTTCTTTAAAATCGATACATTTTTTCCTTTGATCCAAAGCCCCAAAAAAACTGCATTTTATGGAGCAGTAGGATAAACTGAAATTAATTAAAGATTAGTGTTAGTTATAACTTATTATTATTAGAAGTTTGCATGGAGCAGCAGTCCTGCACTTGAAGAAATATTTATATGTTACCCTGGAGATTCACATGGACACAGTAATTGTTGTATTTCCTATTTGAGGCCTAGACTCTCATTCAGCAATGGCAGTGGTGACCAGCTGGCCAAATGTGTCATCATCTCTAGATAAGTTTCAAGCTCATTTTCTGACAGAGTTAACTAAACAAAGTTGTGTTCGAGGACAAGCTTGTCTTAAAATTGTGTCCAAGGACAAGCTTGACTTAAAGTTACAAAAACAGAAACACATAAGCGGAAATAGGTGGTGTACAACCTGTTTTTTTTAATATGATTAAAACTCGTAGCCAACTTCAGCTATCTCAAATTGCTTAAAGCATTATTATTAATTTTTTAACCATATTTTTGTGGTACATGCCATTTTTTTTAATCCTATTCTACATTTTTGACAGTTAATGGTTTTAATAAATGTTTATTTGAAGCGAAGGGTTTCAAAACACAACAGCAGTCTACATGCCTATTTTTGAATAAATAAATGTTTACTTTAGGAACTCTCAAAATAAATAGGTTAATCAGTCACCTTATTTAAAATGTGTCTTTGTTTTCAATTTATGTTGCACTTTCATCATAGATTAAATTAATGAGATTTTTAGTTTCTGTTGGTATTGAGAAATAAACATTTTGAATTAAAATACACAATGTTCATGGAACAAGATTTTCAAATTTAGTTTATGTTGGTATTGAGAAAAAAATAATTTGATACTAAAAGACACAATGTTCATGGAACATGATTTTCAAAGCAATGTTTTCGTCATATGCCTTTTACAAAAGAGTAACATCTAAACAATGTATTTTGAATATTCCCACTAATTTATGCTGCCAACCTCGGTAATTTGAGACTAAATAAAATATGGTCCCAAATTGTATTGAAATAAAATATGGTCCCAAATTGTATTGAACAACACTGTCAGAAAACTTAACTGAGTTCTATTCGATGGTCAATATGAAGTGGGGAAAATATCTAAATCTTGTTTTATATAATCTATTCCTATTGCTTCTATCAGCAGTTATAGCTCGGCTATAAAGCTGCAAAGATATTATGTTCAAAGTCGAGCTTGCTGAAGGTTTTCAAAATGGGGTAGCAAGCTAAGTGGGCTTAACTTTGGAGGAAGCTCCATTGTTAAGCACACTTTAGTTGGAGTCATTTTGGGATGGGTTACCTCCTAGGAAGGGCCTAATGCTTCACCCCTATGAGTATCACCTAGATGCAATGAGTGTTAAATGTTCCATTCACTCTTATGAGAGATAGGTTCTTGTGAATTACTCATGAAACACAGGTCAACGAGTTTGACTAAAAAATTACACAATTGAATCTTAATAACAATATCACAATTTGACTTACTGTTGAGATAGGTTCTCGTGGAATACTACTTATGAAACATGTGTCAAATAGTTTGACTCAAAAACTACATAGTTGAATCTTCATAGCAATATCACAATTTGACTTGCTGTAGAAAATGCCTCCTACATATCAATTGATGAGCTAAAGGGGCTCTATAATGAATGGTTCATAAGATACAACACATGCTAAAGATTTTGTAAATGGGGTAGCAAGCTAAGTGGGCTTAACTTTGGAGGAAACTCAATGGTTAAGCGTGCTTTAGTTGGATCCATACTGGGATGGGTGACCTCTCGGGAAGAACTTGATACTTCACTCTTAAGAGCAGCACCTAGATGCAATGAGTGCTAAGTGTTCCATTCACTCTCATGAGAGATAGGTTCTCGTGAACAACTACTCATGAAACACGAGTCAATGAGTTTGACTAAAAAACTACACTGTTGAACCTTGATATTGTTAATCAGAAAGATTATGTACTGAGAGGGGGGTGAATCAGTACTAACAAACTTCTAATACTTTTTCACTTCAGATAATTAACCATTAACCAATAATAACATTAACCGATAGTGTACACAATATAACCGATATGCTGTAACTTAAAATCATAAAGTAAATAACAATAAATGCATAATCAGATCCACACACCCATAACACTTAGATTTTTGGTTATGTAGAAACCCTTGGTTAGAGGGGAAAAATGTGGTGGGGATGACACCCACAACTCTTCACTGTAGATAAAAAGTTTTTCCGGTTAGGGCTACAATATATCACCTTCTGAGTGACTCACCTGATTAGAAGTGATTGATACATTGTCAAGTGTATCTTTAGTCTTGTTAGGACTACTTTGTTAAGATATTTAATCCCACCTATAGGACATTCACCCTATTAAAGGATTTATAAAAGTTCATACAATAACAAACTTATTAGTCCTGTTAGAGACTACCCGGTTAAGGGATTTACAATACCTTGTAGAAACTATTAGGATTCTTTACAAGATAGTAATGACTTGTATGTGCTTTCATATAAAGCTGTTCAGATCCCTTAAGTTCACAATCTTTGTTCTCTATTATTCTCTGTTGTCAATTTGCTTCTTTTCTCAGAATCATCCTCGTATCTTCTTCATCTTTTCTTTTTTAAAACTCTCTCATATGTTCCTTAATCATTTTATCTTTAAATCTCCTTCTTTTATCCTTCATTTCTGACCTTTGATCTTAGCGTTAGTCACAAAACTTGATCTCTATCTTCCCATAAACCGTTTTTCTGCTCTTCCTGTTGTCGGCTACATCGTGATTTTCCTTACGACTAATAATGGTTGGCTTCCAATAATTAACTTCTATATTCCGATAACTCTTCCTTATCTCTCCGATACTAATTCTGATACTATTTGACATCAATGACAAAACATAACATAAACTCATCATCATGCCAATAATTTCCAATAATCTCCCCTTTGGCATTGATGGCAAAAACTTTGTCATATGTCATATGTCCCGTACTTCTTCTGTCTGGTACTTCCCCTTTCTTCTACTTCCTCTTTCTGTTATTACTATTACTTCCCCTTTTTTGGCTTTCAATGCCAAATGATATTTGCAAGTGGCATAATACTATTCATGTGCTTATAGTTTGTCCATGATAAGATTGTACCTATCGCCGATATTCTTCAAAATTGATTCCCATGAATCTTGCAATGCCGTCAAACCAATCATATGTCCGTTTAATTCTAAAGCTAGTGCTTCCATGTTGTCCACGACTCTTAACTCTGGTGTTTGCACTATTTTCTCTGCTATTGTAACATTAGCTTGAATTATATCAATGTGTGGCATAATGATACCTTGCAATTCCAAAATCTGCATGTGTAGGCTTCCTCGCTCTGTTGTGAACTCTTTCTCCTTTGAAACAATCTCCCTTAGCTTAACTGAATGATCTATGAATTTGGTCGTAGGCTGGAGATTGCCGATATGTTGAGCTATCTTGGTCTGAATTCCTTTTAGCTTATTGTCGATATCACTTGTGAATGCTATAAAATTACACAACTTGGTGTACATTGATGTTGCATTCTTCAAAACTTCTTTCATATTTTCAATTACCTTTGATAATTCTACCTTCAAAACTGCAATCTTTGTTAACAATTGTTGCACAATATTATCTTCCAGTTTCTTCGTCGGATTGCTGGTAAGTCTGTCCTCCAAATCTTTACCTGATTGATTGATTTAATCTATATAAGCTTTTAGTTGGTAAACTAATGAATCCTCTGTATCCACTGTCACATCTGGCAGATGGTCTTCAAATAGATCTAGTGTCTTAATCCAAATTTTCTTTTGTTTCTTCGCTCTTTCCTTTTCCAATTTTTCTTTCTTGTTCAAAACTCATGCATACTCCTCTTTGTCCTTGTTCTTCTTCAACTTCCTCGGATCCTGTTTGAGTATCTCAAACTCAGGGTCGTCATCATCTACATCTTCATCATCATCTTCTTCTAATTCTCTCTTCATTTTCCCTTTTGCATCTTGCTGCTCTTTCTTGTTATCTTTTTCTTTATCACCATCTCTTTCATCTTTCTTTTGTTCTGTTTCATCTTTCTTTGATTCATCTATATATTGTCCACTAGTGTCTTGTTGTTGATCTTCTGTATCTGTTGTTTCCTTCTACTTCTCGGTTTCGGTCTCCTTCTCGGTATTAGTTGGTTCCCGTCCACATAAGACTTCATCCTTCTTTTTCATTTTTTGTAGGATCTCTTATGTACTATGCAATAGTTGATTTGGTAAAATTGGTTGGTGCATTTCCAGCACGATGATCTGTTCCTGACTTGGTTGATTTTCTGTAGTATTCTCTGTACTAACTTTGTCATCTTTTTTTTTCAATAGTAACTTGTGCTAAATCTTCCTGTTGCTCCATTAATTTCTCCTGTTCATCAGTAATATCTTCAATAATAACTATATCCTTGGTTGCTAGCGTATCAGTTGCATGGGGTGCAGTTCCGATAAGCTCATTTACGGTAAACATGTCATCAACGTTCGATGTTCCTGCCTCTGAATAGGCTTTATTTTGTTCTTCATTTAATACTTTCTTCCATAGTTCAGTGATGTCCTGCTTTAGTGTTGACTCATCATTGGCTAGAACTAAAGCCATCAATGTCTTTGTCCAGAAATATTTCTTGTACTTCTCCATGTACACTTCTATATCATTCTCCAACAACTTAGGTAGTAATTTCTTCAGTATTTGTGTTCGGAGTTCCCCAACTCTGTGATATGTTGAATCCCATTTGATCAATATGTTCTCATATAGTTCATTGGGAACATTATCCTTTACATCTCTAGGATATTTGTTATACTTCATAAAATCTTGAATGATGGTGTCTTCAATCAATTTATTATCATCTTCTAATAATTTTTTAAATGCAGTGGGCTTGATGCTCCAAACTAATCCTGTATCTATAATATATATAGCCATTTCTATAGGGTTGGTAGGAATTATGAATTGCTTTCATTCTAATCTCTTTCCCAATGTCATTCTCTTTTTCCGATTCTATGTCATCATCATTTGTATATTTTAAATTTAATGTGGCAGGGGGAGTCTTTAACTAACTTCTAGTTGTTCTCCTTTCCGATACTTGAGGTTGCCTCTTTGTAGGATTTTTCCTTTTTGGCGTTACCTCAATTTCCTTTTCTTATTCATCGATAGTGATAGGTGTAGTTAGTTTTGTTTCTTCTTCGCTTATATCAATATCTTGATTTTTCGATAGGGCCCGAGCTTCTATAGATTTAACTCCATGCTTCATCCTTTTCCTTGTGACTGGTGTGGTAGCGATCTCTAGAGATTTCACTTGTTGCTCATGTGTTCCTTCTATCTGTGTACTCCTCTCACCTTCACCACTTCCATATTTGTCTGTTAACTTCTTCAATATCTATTATTTCTTCTTCTGAATTTTTGGCTTCTTGATATCCAATGTAATTCTTTTGTAGGCTTCTTTGTATGTACCAAACTTGTTCACTGATGTTTCCTTTTCTTGTTTCAATATATACTCTACGCGTCCAATTACATCTTTCTCTTCAACTTCATATCTGAATGTTGGGACCCAAGATGTCCTTAGTTCCATAGTTTGAATTTTGTTAGTGTCAGTGTCAACTAAAAAACAAATAGTCACTATACTTCTCTACACCGCTGGGGGTATCCGACAACGTTCCTGCATTTTGATTTGAAATTCCTTGAAATCCCTACATGATCTTATTGAATTCATCTCCTAGTTGCTCAATATAATAATTAATCTGATAAATAACTGGTCTGTCTGTACTCCAATTTACTTCACCTATACCCAAAAAGAAAATTTTAACATA
Source organism: Thuja plicata (assembly GCA_018584345.1). Lineage (NCBI taxonomy): Eukaryota > Viridiplantae > Streptophyta > Pinopsida > Cupressales > Cupressaceae > Thuja > Thuja plicata. The sequence goes on from MU227803.1 coordinate 388,889, forward strand.
AAAGTATAAACAAACAAGTAATGATCCGAATTTAACATCTTGTTTCTGATATTTCTTCAGTCTCTTCATATTGGCAATTAGTTGGTTCTGCACCATTTCTGACAAATCATAATTCTTTCCCAATTTTTATATCTCGTAGGCTGCATACACAACACTACATGGTATGTTGTTTGGTCAACTGGACTGGTAGACTTTTTAACCAATAATCATTGTTGCAAACTGTGATTTGAGGTCCGTGACCTTGTCTACTCTCATTGCTCATCCATTCTTTTATGTTTCAGTTATTTCTCTTAGCTCTTCCATATTGCTCCCACGTAGGGTACATTCTTTTCCTTCGACCGGTAAGCTTGTGACCATGTGAATTAGGTCTTTTGTTATCCTGACTGACTTTTCTCCATCTAACCACAAAAAATCATTGTGTACTCGACTCAGAACATATCTGATCCATTCCTCATTGAAAACTTTAGGCATGAATACCATGTGTGTTAATCCTTTTAGTTCCAGATGCTTGTGTTCATCCTTCAATATGTTATTTTCACATAGTTCATCAAAATATACCTTTTTTATTTTTGTATCACCTAACTCAACAATTTTACTGTGAATAAATGTTCTAATATCTTCAATCAACATTACCCTTGGTGGTAATGATGATAGGGCTCCAATGTTATCTTTTTCTGCTACCTCCAGGTGGCACAACTTGAACTCATGGGCTAGCTCATCATTGATACCGATGACTAAAAGGTTTACAACCTTTGCTGCCATCTTTTCTGCAAACTAGTCTTGAAAACTTCCAACTTTCGCTAAGATTTTGTTAGGGCTTTTCTGTAATTTTGCTAGCTAGGGCACTAAAATACTCAAGATTTCTTCTGCAATAATTTCTCACTGATAATAGTTCATAATAGATTTCTCTAGATTCTCAGATTACTACTTAAATGATTGCTTCAAAAGTAGGGTAGCAAATGAATAGCGTCGACACATATTTATTAGCCAAAAAGTGTCGAAATGACTATTATGACAATAAATGCTCTCAATAGTAACTTTTCTACCGATAGTCATTCCTTTTATCTGATAACTAAACTTATTCACCGATAACTATATATATTTAGAATGATAAAGCAATATTGTCTCCTACTTAACTAATTTCAATATGATTTCTACTACATCTTTTATGCTGATATAAGATTTAATCATAACCTTTCATAAAGGGACAAATATATTTAACAATTTATTTTAGGTCCCTAAGAAAAACTTACTTGCTTAGTTTTATGATGAAACCTCCATACTTGGGGTTGGAGGGTTATCTTTTTTCTCATTGGTTTCTTCCTTCTTGACCCAAATTTTCTTCATGTCATTCTTCACCTGATCTTGATTTACTATCATTTTTTCTCTGTTATTTTCATTTCTGTCTTGTCAGTGCCAACCGTTTTGTGCAATATGACCGTACTTACAAAAAATAAAACCTACCATTCCTGTTGATCTCCATGGTCGTGAATTTCTTTTTCTATCTTTCATTCTACAGTATTCAACTTTTTGTCCATATTTACTGTATGTGTAATAGTAACCTGCAAAGCTTCCTTCTGATGATGTGCTATTTGCTCTTGATCTACATTCTTTTTCCCGATGTCTAAACTTAGTACAATTGTAGCAACACCCATGAAAGTGTACACCTCTTTAAATGTTCACCGATATGCTTCTACAAATATTTGATGTATGACCAAACTTTCCACAATTGTAACATGTAGGTTTCTTACCATGTGTACCAATAGGTTCCTTTGGCTCTTGTGATTAATTCTCAGTTACCGATTTGAAGGATGCAAAAGTGCTAGAAGGACGTGAAATCAATGTGGGAACCCATACATACTAAAATGGGGCTAAAAATGAGCACCTAATAAGAGTTCTTAAATTTTAGGATGATACACTTATATTATTAAATCCATTGCTAATCAAACTAGGTTTACGGGACTTAAAATTACATCTAGTAGAATTACAAATAGAAAGAAGATTGAAAAGAACTTTAAAAATAGGCTACAAGTAAAAAAAAATTTAAATAAGACTTTGAAAGAGACTATCTAAGTGATCTAACAAAGAAAAATATTTTGCTGGATATGCTAGAGAAAGGTGATGCACACCCGATAGAGGAAGCGTGTGAAGATAGTTTGGGACCATTCAAGTTCATATTGAGAAATGCATAGTGTGTTCCTACTATTGGTGTAACATTCTGGAATTAGGATCAAGCCGACTACATGTTATATTTAAGGAACTTATCTTTGACTGACTTCTGATTATTGAATTTAGGTTCTAGAGGCCAACATGAAGATGTACATAATATTGTAACACATATAATGTTGATTTGTTCTATTCCAATGTTTGGTTGTGGAGTGCGTGATGTGAAAGTGTCCTATAGAAAATAAGATCTTATAGATGATGCAATTTGAGTTTGGAAGGTCCACATGTCAATTTTTATGTATTTTCTATTTCTTCTTTGTATTTGATTTTGGTGCCTCATCATATGGGTTGATGCTTAGTTTTTGGATTAGGAGAGTGATGTATCGTCTAGGTTGGTGCCTACAAATTATCTTGGGCATTGGTGTCTCCTTCTTAGGTTGAAATTCTTGTGGGTTGGTTACTCCAAAATTGTTATAAGTTTATTATTATTTTTTTAAGGCTAGATTTTGGTAATAGATCCAAGCAACTATTCTCCTTAAAGTTTTTGCCTTTTAGGTTTTTGTGTAAATCTGGTGCTCACTTGTGTGGTTGTGTTTATCTCTTGCATAGATGCTTCAATGTTATTGTAAAGTGTGGTAATGAAATTAATGTTGCAATAAGTTTTGAAGCTAAAAATTTGTATATATTGATTCACCACACCTTTGTATACCTTGTAAAATAATTAGTATTAGAGCCAAGTTCCTTGAAGAAGATTAACAAGTTAAGGTTTATTCAGGATGACACACATTTTTGCTTTCGAAAGTCTTTCTTGAAAAAAGAAAAAACTATGTTTGATGGATCCAATTATGCATCTTTTTAGTGAAAGGATGACAACCTATTTGATGGCTTAAGGGTTTGATGTTTGGAACAAGGTTATGATATTCTAGAAAATCCTCAAGAGCGTAGGCTGGAAAGAAAGCTTGTGAGAATAATGCTATGGAAAGAAATGATATTTTATGTGGACTACATAACTATGAATTTTGTTAAGATAATGCATCAAAAGATCATAAAAGAAGTTTGTGACAACTTGCATAATATCTACAAAGGAGATGACAACCTCAAGCAAGAATATATTGAGACCTATCAAGGTTAGTTTAAAAGTCTAAAGATGAAGGAAGAAGAGAATGTTATTGCATTCATACTATGGGTAGATGAAACTTTCAGCACCATTAAAGGACTTGGTGAATAAATAAATGTAGTGATTGTGAAAAAGGTACAAAGATCACTACCCTCTAGGTTTGATTCAATTATTTATGTAGTAAAAGAAGCTAAGGATCTGAACATTCTCACTATGGATCAACTACATGGAATACTAACTACATGTGAGATGAGAATTGTGAATGACAAATCATCAAGAAAAGAGGAAACTTTCAAGGCATCCAAGAAGATTGAAGAGTCTAATCCACAGTTGAATTAGATTCAAAAGAAGAAAAATTTGTGAGGAAGTTGCAAAGAGGATCTAGTAATTTAAGGGTAAGTTACCTTACAAAAGTTTTAATTTGATAAAATTGGTCATTTGATTTCCAAGTGTCCCTACAAACAAGTAGTGATGAAGAAAAGGTGCACAAAACCCATTTGAAGAATAATATAAGACAAATCATTAGAATAATTTTCATAAGTAGAGTTTCCATTCTAAGAATATTGCTACTCATTCGATGAAAAATGAAACTCTAAAATAAAATGCGAAAAGGAATGACCTCTGTTCATGGATAATTTTTTTAAGTAGAGTTTCTATTATAAGAAGATTACTACTCCTTTGATGATCAATGTAACTCCAAAAGAGAATGCAAAAAGGAAGGAGCTCTAATAGTTGTAAATATTTTTAGAAAGGTACTTAGAGCCTTGCTGGTGGAAAACTAGATATATGATGTCCTACATGTAGAAGATTTAAAACATAATCTTTTAATGCTATCATATTTTCGCAATCCATGCTAGTATTATTGAATAACTTCTATATTTGAGTGTGTACAAGTTTTTGATCACAATCTTATGAGCATAAGTTAGATATGCAACAAAGGCTACAATTATTCATTTAATGCAAATGGATGTGAAATTGGATAAAAAGATTGGTGAGTTAGTTGTAGAAGGAAGCAAGAAAGAAAGTGATGTGCATAATCTTAGTGAAGTCAATGGAAATAAATATATTTTTGTATGAAAATAGTAAAGTTGGCTATGGCACATAAGGATGGGACATATAAATTTAGATCATCTTATGAAGTTTATCTCTAAGGAAGCAGGAAGAGATGTGCCCAAAAATCACAACAACCTCATGCACTCTCTACAAATATTTTCAGGAAAGAAAGAAAACAAGAGTTGAATTTTTGACAACTAATTATTTGACTACATTTCTTGGATACTCTACTAGAAACAAGACACACAGATGTTACAACAAGAGGTGAAAAAGGACTGTTGAAAGTGCTAATGTAAAAATTGACAAGACATTGCACTCTAATGAAGATTTAGATGACGATGAGAGTGATGGATCATACCACAATATTGAAGAACATAGTACAAGTGGATATAAAAGGATAGTTGCAAATATTCCAACAAAGTATGTTTAGAAAAATCATTCTAAAAATTAGACTCTTGGAGACAAAGACAATGGAGTCCAAACTAAGAGAGGATTAGAAAGATCAAATGTGCACGTACACTTTTCTTTACTATTAAAAATTAAACAATGATAATAAATGTTAGAGGAAATAGAAGAAGAGCTAACTCAGATTGAAAAAAACCAAGATCTGGGAACTTGTTCCATGACCTGAAGACAAAAATGTTAGTTGGAAATTTTTTTTTTTTTAAGAGAATGAATGGAGATGGAAAAGTTATTATAAATAAATCCAAATTAGTACGCAAAGGCAATGCATGGGAGGAATGAATTGAGTTTGAAGAGACATTTTCTCTGATAGCAAGATAGGAGGCAATCATTATGTTTTTAGCATTATTAGTGAACAAATAACAACATGACAAATTAGGAATTAAATAATCAAGAGAAACTATTTAAAAGTAAATGTTACCATTAATGAAACACAAATGAAGAGCATGGACAACACGATCCAAGGAGACACAATATTGTAAGGGAGAAAAGAAAAGTAAAAACTCCCCATATTATGAAGATGGAAAAATCCTAAAGAAATTACAGAGAGAGAGAGAGAGAGAGAGAGAGAGAGAGAGAGAGAGAGAGAGAGAGAGAGAGAGAGAGAGAGAGAGAGAGAGAAANAGAGAGAGAGAGAGAGAGAGAGAGAGAGAGAGAGAGAGAGAGAGAGTATTACAACAATACAACTACAAACATGGAGAAAAGAAAGAGACACCTCTTATATATAGAGGTGAGAGAGAGGACTTACAAAAAATCTCCCAAGTCTAAGAATTCCATTTAACATCCTATGTGGGTGCAATGTGTAACCTCATAAGGAGGAAATCTAATATTCCAAATATTTGGAATAAAGAAATTAAGTAGTAAGAACACATAAAGGAAAAGGACTTGTAGGGATTCATTAGGATTATTCCTACAAGAGACAAAAGAGGATATTAAGTACATACCAAGTAAAGATTAATTCCTTACAATATTAGGAATACCTAATACTGTCAAAAAATATTACAAAATCGTAGGCTAAAAACTATTTATAAAGTGGTGTCCACGTTATCTCCAATCACATATGCCATATGATATGTCAATACACACCCCAACATGTGTAACTCCCTTTTACAACTCATTTACATGTTCAAGACATTTTTTATATTTCCTATTTCGGGAGACCAAACTTTCCAAGGCCATAACTTTCAAACCAAGTGTTCGATTGACAAATCGTTTGAAGAATTTGAAAGTTCCCAATGTGCTCTATAACAGCCTAAATTTCTATAGCATTTACCCACATTTTCAACCTATTTTGATGCCTCTAAAGCCTCCAAACTTGTATTTACAAATTTTTGTTTCTAACAATTTCCAGAAACATAAATTTTAATATCTTCCAAACTGGACATGATCTTGTAATTTTTTTTTCCAAAATGCTTATCTAACCAAATTGAACCTTCGTGCAAACAATATGGAAAATTTATGTTCAAATTAAAATTTACTAAAAAAATGTAATCCCTTATAAATGCAAGGTTGAGACACTTTTCCCAACATGACCTCCCTTCTCTAGTCATTTGCCCTTGCATCGACAAAACATAAGAAACTATTTAGAAAGGGAATCAATTTTAGAAAACCTATTAATGTTTTTTTTATCCCTCTCCTTATTTTGGTTTGTTTAGGTTAGGTAGGTTAAAAGTAGTTTACATGTCCAAGAAATGATTTCTACACACCTTGCATCCTCCCCAAGAGAATGCAATTACTAACTGCCTATTTGCCTCCGACTGTTGTCTAGAACATGTGTTTATAGGTCTAGGTTTTGGTTCTGTGATCTTTGGTTGTTTGTGTTGTGCATTGTATTCCTAAATGTAGTAAATTGGTGACCCACAATGATCCCACAATAGTGGGTTACACTTTCACCCATGAACAAAAAACAAAATTGCCAAAAATAATCGACAAGCCCCTTTGTTCGAGCACATGTATTTGAAAATAAGGAGGATACCTTAATTTGGGGTCTGGAATCTTCTAAAAATTTCTCTATTGTTTTGGCTTATAGAATCCAAATCCATCCTTTTAATGAGTCTCCCTTTTGGGCTAAAGAATGGAACAAATATCTTATTCCAAAATTTGATATTTTCTTCTGGTTGTTTATCTAGAATAAAACCCTCACGATTGAAAATCTAATGAAAAGGGGATTTTATATTCCTAACAGATGTCATCTTTGCTGTAAGGAGAGTGAATCAACTACCTATATCCTTCTATGTTGTTCCTATTCCTTACAGATCTGGAAAACCTTATTACAACGATGGAATGTTTGTTGGGTGTTTCCTAGTGGTATCCATGAGTTTTTCTAGCAATGGACTTGCCCTAGCTGGAATAAGATAGTCATCCTTGTGTGGAACATTATTATTCCCCACCTTATCTAGAACATTTGGGAAAAATGTAATAACAAGATTTTTAGGGATGTGCACACATCTCCTTTTATTATGGCGAATGTTATCTTTAAAAGTATTTAGGAAAATTCTTTATGCAGAATAACTTAGATGAGAGCTTGGGGATAGAAGTTGATTGCTGGAATATTAACCTGAAAGATGATAAGAAACATAATAGGGACAATTGTTTCTGGTTATTCCCCTGAGGGCTGGATTAAAATTAACTTTGACGGTGTTGCCAAAGGCAACCCAGGTAAAGATGGTTGTGGAGGTGTCATCATAGATTGCAGGGGTAACTTCATTGTGTCTATTGTTTTTCCTATTGGAATCCAATATAATCATATGTATGAAGCTCTTGGGGCCTTTTACTCTCTCTCCCTTTCCAAACATTTAAACTTTCTTAATGTTTGGTTGGAAGGTGACTCGCTAAACACTATAAACTGCCTTAAAGTAAAATCCAAAGTTTCGTGGTCTATATCGAATGTGATGGATAAAGCTAAAGGTATCTTGCATTCCTTTAATAATTCCTATATATCCCATGCCTTTTGTGAGTCAAATAAACTTGCAGATGTGTTCTCTAATAAAAGGGTTTCTCTTGAATCTCTCAAGACGTGGTACAACTTAACGAACCTTAATGTGGAGGACATTAGTCTATTAATTTTGACAAGACTAATAGTAAACATGGAAGGTTTAATAATAATGATGGCAAGATTTCAGAGGGATAAACACGTCATTACCTATGGTGGTTTCTTCCAAGAGGTGATGTGTCATAATTGCTACTTTTTTCTACACGCTTTCTGGGTGATTTGCATCTTTTTTCTCAAAAGATGGATTTGGTTTTCTTGTCTTCGTGTCTGAAAACTAAGACAAATCTTTAGAAGGGCCAGCTTATGCCCTACCTAGAGAAATTGCATGAATCGACAAAGGGATAACCCAACAGTTCATTGCTAGATGGAGGGATGAATCCGTGACTATTGACGAGAGACACATTGATCTTAATGTGGAGCTTATTGCATAGGTAATTGGTTTACCCATGCCTGGCATTAAATTTTAATGCAATAGAAAGGTGTCTAAAATGGTGGTTAATAAATTCCCTAAGACTGTGGTTGAGAGGAATAGTATTGTTAAAAAGAAAGGTTTTTATGTTGTGGATACTATTAAGGAGTTCTCGAGAAAAATCCTTGTTGTTTTAATGGAGTATATTACTCTAGAAGGGTGCTTCACTCACGCTTAATCTCATCATTTTATGCTACTAAACCATTTTTGTTATAAAGAATTTATTTCTTGGCCTTTTTACCTTTATAACCTTCTGTATCACACTCCGGTAGATAATAGGGAGGACTCAAGCAAGCTTTTCCTTAATGAGAGACTCATTCTATTGATTTTTTAGTACATGAGGGATAATATCCTTGTTAGTATGGCTAAAATCCCTAGGGAAAAAGGGAAGAATGTCAGCCCTGGTTTGGGTAAGGCTGATAAGTCTATGAAAAGGATTAAAAATGTAAAATCTATGGCCAGGAATGTGGAAGCCCCATCCTTTTCTTGGAGGACCAATAAAGTTGAGCTGGTGAATTATTCGATGGACTCGGAGGATGAGGATTCAGATGTGGCTCCCTCTGAAAATGATGACTCTTATTTTTCCTCGTATATTGGTAAGAATTTTGAAACTTTGGCTAGGGAAATGGAAACTTTGTCTTCAGGGGATACCCCTAATGAGAATCATGAGGACTCTAAAACTGATGGTGGTCAGGAAAAAGCTAATGAGTCTAGCCAGAAAAGTGTTGATTTGGAAAAGAGTAACACAACTATGGAGGATGATCCTAGTTAGAGTGATCAAGGTAAAAAAAAATTTGAACTGGATGGGAACAACCAACTTAATAGGGAGAAGGAGATGGAGACAAAGGGAGACAAGCAGTTTAACACTATGAAAGGAAAGGGAAGACTGACACAGATAATGTGGTGAAGTAGCATGACTCTAATAAGGAGAATACTCAATCCTAGTCTATGGAAGTCAAGAAAAATGATGATATTAAGGAAGAGAAGCCCTAGATTGAGGATAAGATCAAAGGGATGGATTATGATATCCTTTACATGGATAAAGAGTTTACAAAAGTAGAAAAAAAGGAAGAAAGAGAACAACCTAAAAATTGCTGAGAATGAGTCGTCAATGGCTATAGGGGACTTGTATGGAAAGGAGGACTATACTATTGGGTTCTTACACACAGCTAAAGCTAAAGACCTTTAATATTTTAGGAATGATAATTGATGCTACTTGGAAATTAAGAAGCTCAGAGTGCAGAATAGTGAGCTGGAAATCAATCTCCAAAATTTGTAGGACAAGGTGAATAATAGGGGAAAAGATAATGACAATTCTTAGGACTTTTGTGCCCATGTCATACTATTAGCTAGAATTGAACGCCTAGAAAAAATTCTAGAGAATATACTGGAGCACTCCAAGGAGGGAATGAAGGCCTCTGCTAACAACCTCCGTCTTTTGGTCAACATGTTGGAGAATCCTGCTAGTAGTCAGCCTCTTATTACCAAAAGTAAAGGACCGGGTTCCAGAACTCGAGAAAAAATGAACTAGACCTCATCATCTAGCAAGGATATTCTGGAGCTTAAATCCAGTGTAGCCAAGATGACCGAGCTAGATTCTAAAATGAATGAAACCCTTCGAGGTCTAAAAGGTTGGCAGTAGTTCTGCTATTTTTGTTTTTATTGTCTGGCTAGGGTTTTTTAGGTGTTGAGAGGTGCTTTCATTCCCCCTCTTGTTTTTCTTTCATTGTTCTTTTCTACTGGTATAAACTCTATTTATATTCTCTTGTCCTCTTTGGGTCTTGGGTCCCCATAAAACCTAATTTTGCTTAATTGGCAAAACATTTTACTGTTGGCACCATTATTTTAGGTATCAAATATTGGATGCATATCTGATATATGATACATAAAAATTTCAAACCTTAATACATTATATATAATGCATTACTTGTGTAATACATTACATATGGAATAGGGAGAGAGACAACGATGAGGGGACAAGGAGAGAGAGAGAGAGAGAGAGAGAGAGAGAGAGAGAGAGAGAGAGAGAGAGAGAGAGAGAGAGAGAGAGAGACTAAATTGAAAAATGTCTATAACTTTCAAACGATATAACATTTTTGAAATTTAAAACATGCATCACATTCTATGATTTTCATACTATAGGGAAAAAAGTAAATAAAAATTATTAAGTTTTGACCAAGTTATAGTGTTGCTATTAGGGTTCAACTATGTAGTTTTTGAGTCAAACTCATTGACCCATGTTTCATGAGTAGTAAGTAGTTCACAAGAACCCATCTCTCATGAGAATGAATGGAACACTTAGCACTCATTGCATCTAGGTGATGCTCACAAAGGTGGAGCACTAGGACTTCCTGGGAGGTCACCAATCCCAAAACTGCTCAAGCGCACTTAACTACATATTTCCCTCCATGGTTAAGCCCACTTTTCTTGCAAATGAGGTTGCAAGGAAAGTGGGCTTAACCATCTAGGGAACTATATAGTTAAGAATGCTTGAGATGGATTAGTACTGGGATGTGTGACCTCCTAAGAAGTCTAGTGCTTCACCTCTGTGAGCATCACCTAGATGCAATTAGTGCTAAACGTTCTATCCATTCTCATGAGAGATGGGATCTTGTGAACCACTACTCATGAAACATGGTTCAATGAGTTTGAATCAAAAACTACATAGTTGAATATTGAGAGAAATATCACAATTTAAATTACCGTGGAAAATATCTCCTACTTATCAAGTTATGGTGGTCAGAAACATGAGTTCTTATATTTCAAAAAAGTTGTAGTAAAAAAGCAATTAATTATTTATTTGGAAAAACATTACAAAAAAAATATGTCACATCTGGACATAAGTCTTCTACTTATATATAGAATCTTATAAAAAAATATTATCATTTGAAATTGTGATTAGACATACACCTACTTCTCATCGTATTCCTAAAATTTACGTACTACTCCATTGGAATCTCAATCTTTCACCAAATAGATTTAAAAAAAAAACAAAAAAAACTAGTAGATTAGAAACTACATTCAATTTCCTACAAATTCTATTCAAGATTACATATTTTTTTATATAAGGTTGATAGCCTATTTAAATTTTTACGTCAAGTTTCCTAACTCTATTATTTTTTAAATTCTATTATCACTTAAGGGCCTACTTTTGCCCCTTGTGATACTACACACACTCTTTAATTAATTTAGTGCATTATTATTTAAAAAATAATTTATTCTATATATTTAGTGCCTGTTTTGTCCTCATTCTAAGGTTTCCTTGGAGGGGTGTTAGATATAAACCAAAATAAAGGCCTAACTTTGGAAGGCCTCTAAAACAAATAGCTGAACACTTTTTTTCATATTGTAGTCCTAGACTTATGAAGGCATCTTGTATAGTGAATTAGCATAATCAACCAAAAACTCTTGACCAATACCACTTTTGTTTTTAGCAGCTTATATATTTTAATCATTCCATACCATAAAGTTATTATGTTTTACTTATTTAGTATTCCAATTAAAGCTTAATATATGTTTAATTAATTTATCTCCCTAGATCACTAGAGCACTAGTAAAGTGAGGTGGTCAAATGGTTGATTCATTACTTTAGATATTATCAATCTCAGGGGTAGTGAATCCGCTTACCCATAATATGTAGCTGAGGTTTGATGCTACTTTCTATCTACAAGATTGCTAGAGCATATTAATGGCTTCATCATGACATTTTGGATGGGTGGAGAGCATTTTGTCTCCCATTCACATCCTACTGTTGGAGTTCAACCATGTTCTTGAAGAGATTGAGGCAGTACTTTATCCTTGCAATTCCTTTAAATTAAAGATTTGTTTGAAAAAATCAAGTGTTGGAAAAAGACACTGTAGATTTATTTTTTTGAAAAGAAAGACTTCAATGAATTAAAGATTGAAAGAACAATAAATGTATCCTTTCTTAGTTCAAAAAATAACGAAATATAATATATTTATTTTTATTTATCCATATGATAAAAAGGCACATATTCTTTATTTTATTTTATTATCCAATAAATGAATCTAAATTTTCACCTAACCATGTGTATCGTTAAATACATTAAAATAGTATTATCTTATTAAAATCCTATTTTTCTCTTTTAAAGTAACACTATATGTATAGACTTAAAAACTTGAATTTGAATAAGTATAGCATCATTTCATATACTATACAATCTATAGGTATCTATAATTGTATACAATTTCTTATGTCCCAATAAAAATACACACACATAAATGAAGGAACAATATACAATCCTTTCACATAAAGATGTAGAAAATGTGTTTCAAGTTTATATTAATATACTATGAATTTTAAAGTTATGTGTTATGTTTGTACAATCAATCTCTTAGATACCCTTCTTAGTTTTACAAGAAAGAAAATATATATTATTCAAACAAATAGTATGAATACCCTCACGCACAAATGTGTATACATGTATATTCATAACTAGTTAAATGTATAATTTATTTATATATTTCAAATAATTCAAAATATCAATAGAGCATAGGGTAAGATGTTAAGCATACATATAGAATGTATTTGAACTAGACTTTGGTGGTTGAAAAGGTAGAATTACCACATTTAAAAGTTGTGAATCTCTTGGCAATGTCTTGTATTGAATTGGTAATGATAATTAGTTAATCCCATGTGCACACCCAAACATGTGCATTATGTAACACCCCGCCAGAGAACCCTTGAGGACTAACCACTAGACACTTAAATAACATAGCAATATTTTTTTACATAATGCAACATATTATCTAACACATTAAATATTTAACTATGGCAATGCACATGCAAAAAATGAAGATTTAATTAAAAATGATACCCTCGATGGGTTCCTAGATGACGCTATTATGCAACACATCGTAATCATATGCCCAACTATAAAAAAAAACTAACATGAATCATCTACAACTAAATTCATTTTAAACACCAAACCAACTATCCCTATGATAACCTTGTAATAATAAATTAGATAGAAAAAAAAACCACTTTAATACCTAAGTCTTGCCTCCTTGATCATTGTCATGTGTCTATCATAGGGTGTGTGCACCAAGTTGTGAACCAAAAAGGGGGGTATAAGTGGACACATTTTTTCTGAAATCAGGTAAACCTAAACTTGGAACAGGAGTTTGAGGATCATGCACTCAAAATAAGAAGATGTGTAAAAAAAAAAATTGTAGTACTCTGAATCTAGTTTCCAGAACACTAATTTTTTTTAAAACCCAATAATATTAAGAGAGTCAAACCTTGCGCACACGAAAACATGTTCCTGATTTTTTTGGAAAAACATAACATAGCTGTTTTCATGCGCGGTACAAAAGGTATAGTTATATTCAGTATTTTTTAAATCCCTTTGGTAGGATGATAGGTAAGAGTGAGATCTAGAAGTTATGTATTTCTTTGTAATTGTTTGATGAGTATTTTGTTTTCTGTGATTTTTTGAAGTGGTTGCATCTTGAAAAATTTGGTACCTGTTCGTGCGCTGGGCATAACTTGCATCAAAATAATCGAAAATGAATTTTTTTTTTTAAAAGTATATAGAATCAAGTGTAGAACAATAATATGTAATTTATTTGTAATTTGATTAAGTATTTAAAAATTTATTAAAAAAATGGTAGATATATGTCTGTGAGTACAATCAAGACACTGCTAAAGAAAATTAAAGTTTACTATGCTAATGTTGTCCAAAAAAAGAAAAATTTATATGGTTAGAAAGCTAAGAAGATGTATGAGATTATGGTGAAAATTATAAAACTACCCAGTTGATAAATTGTAAACCTGATGAAGATAAAGTTGAGAAATCATCTTACAAGATAAAAAAACATCTAAAAGAACAAAAATGGAGGGAAAATGAGCCTCCAAGCCTTTGGGCCATTTTTCAAGGCTCTTCCCGAGCCATAACCTGATCGGGTTTCTTAATTTCAAATAACCCGATCGGGTTATGAAAAGACAAAAGTACTTACAAACCCGATCGGGTTCTGTAAAGAAAAAAGTACTTAAAAACCCGATCGGGTTCTGAAAAGCAAAAAACTTCTTCAAAACCCGATCGGGTTTTGAAGAAGTAAAAACTATTAATTTTATTCTTCATAACCAGAGAGAGAGGGGGAGAGTGGGAGAGAGAGGGTAGGGATGGTGTAGAGAGAGAGAGAGAGAGAGAGAGAGAGAGAGAG
>MU227803.1:420244-447406 GCA_018584345.1 Thuja plicata
TTGTACCACCAGCTGCACCCTGCAATGCATATTATTCATGTATCAATTTAGATTCTTCTATACATCAAATTTTATTTACTTTTAACAGATTTAGGTAATTAATTAAAATAACATGTCAAAACACAAAGTTAAACAAACTTATGTTGGCTCTGAGGAATACACCATCGAAAATAGATCATTTGTGAGGGCCAAATCCTTAGTAGTGGATGCCTAACATCTTCTATCACAATGTACACATGAATGGGATGTCGAACCATCCGCACTCACCTGGCTATCTAACCCATCACATATACCATTACAACTGATGCAGATATGCTCAATGGGCTGGGATGACCCTGCAAATGTATCTGATGATAATGGATCTCGCACGGGATGAGATGATCCTAATGGTGCATCTGATGGTGATAGAGCTGGCATAGGATGGGATGATCCTAATGGCATATCTGATGAAGATGGAGGTGGCACTGATCCATCCTCTCCAACTAACTGAGTGCCATGCTAGATAATGACATCAGTTAATGATGTAGCTGCATGAAGAGTCTGTATATCCATAGACTCCTTCACCACTACTGGGACCACAACATGAATGAGGGGTTTTATCATAGTATGCCTCCTCTCTTGTGGTTGAGTAATCCTATGTGCCCTAGGCCTATCTTGTGTAGAGCCTCTCCCTCTACCCTGGAACTCACAAAAGTCAAAGTAATTCGGCTTCTCGCAAATGATAAACTCACAGTATAGCTTCCTCAAAAATTATAAAGGAACCTCATTATTATTACAAGGTGGCTGGTCAAATACCATGTACCACCTATCCCAAAAGCTAATTTCATCCCCCTATGAACACACCAATGTATAGGAAATCATTTTGTATTAACTTCTAGGGAATTGCTAGTATTAGGATCGGTGAAAAGGGCACATATGTCATGTTTTTCTATGCCTTTTCTTTTCACATCCTCAGAGGATAAACCATCAACATAAACTGTACGACACCTATCCCTCCATGAACCCATTTTGTTACCTCTTGGGACACCTCATTTGCACTATTGGACATTTTTCTAATCTAGTGGTGAGGGTAGAGTGATGTTGAAGACCGGAAGCCTTCGACCTATTGACCAATATATTAATTTGTGCACTATTTTGGTTAAGGCGTTGCACAAGGTCTTCTTGTGATGCATCTATATGACCTAACAACACATGTGGAGGGCGTACGGGTGGCGATGGTTGTGGAGGAGGAGAATTTTGCAGAGGGTTTACAGGTGGAGATTGTGGTTGAGGGTTTATGGGTGGCGAGGGTTGTTGAGGGTTTATAGGTGGCGATGATGGTGCTTCTACAGGGGGTGGTCTTTCATTTCATTTTCATATTTTTGGGTTGTTTGATGAATCTGGAATGAAATTAATAAAAGATAACAAAAAATCAATAAAATAACCTAATTTGATTACAATTACAAAAAAACAACAACAAAAACAACAAAAACAAACAAACTTACCTTTGTTACGGGGAGCCATTGGTTGAAAATCTTGATTAAATGGTGTTTTGTGCAAAAAACGATTTGGTTACGCTACTGTTTAACCTCCTCTAGACTTCTGCTCTGTAGTTTAGGTGTTAAGAAATGGCGTAAGTCATGAGCTATTTTGTTTTTGTTATGTGTCTCATAACCCAATCGGGTTATGAGAAATATCTCATAACCCGATCGGGTTATTAGAAACTCAATGAGTCTCATAACCTGATTGGGTTATGAGAAATTCCTCATAACTCGATCGCGTTTTGAGGCGCTCACATTTTTTTATAATATATTGTAGACTTGGTTTACCAAGCCTAGAAGGATTTCAAATTTTGAATAACCCGATCGGGTTATTGAAAATTTGAAATTTTTTTAAAGGTGTGTCCACTTTTTTGGTTCAAAACTTGGTGCACACACCCCATACATCAATACTTGCAATTGTACACATGTTTAAACAACTAGATGTAAAATATCAAATACCTGACTATAAATATAACTTTCACCATCACCTTATCTATATGAATTGTCATTGAGAAGAAATGAACAAAGTTTTACTTAAATCCTTAAAGAAAAATTATAAGGGTCAGACCTAAGTCTCAAGGTCTCATCACGAATGGCCTTGCCTACATTCACACTTAGAGAATTTCTAGTTTAACTCTTTAATATTGAACCATATCATACTAGGTACAATATAGATAAAGGTACACACACATCACATGTTTAATATTATATGCTTTATAAAATACTTAAGTGAGTACACAACCCTTTCTAGTGTAGAGTCCCCAAAACAGTTCCACTATTGGTTATCACCTGCTTGGTGAAATAAAGACAAAACCATGATTAAGGGTATAATATACCAACATAAACATCCAAGGAAACATAAAATATCCACAAGAATAAAGTACATATAAAGAAAAGAATAAAGCATGATAAAAACCACTAGAGACCTCTATTCACGACCCAATAGAATAGGATACTAAAGTACAAGAAGGAAAGGGTTTCATCACATAGCCTCTATCTTGAGTTATGCCAGTCTGGTCCCTCTAGACCCTGGCTCTCAAGACTCTTGGGTTACCCTATTCAAGTTACTTTGGACCTCAACCCTCAACCGAGATTCATGTGGAACTGGATATTCCTTTTGTGAAGATAAGTTTGATCACACCAATCTTAACAGGCATCTTCTCCCACTCCCATCCTTAGCCAAAACTAGCACTCAAGGCATGGGTGAGACATCATTATTACCTTGATTAATGTGTTACCCTAGTTTATTTTATTAGATTATCACTTGATTACAAAGCTCGCCAATGGGCTACCCTGGTCTAGTCACTTTAGAGCCCTGGCCACATTGAGATCCACTTCTCCTTAATGTAACCAGATATCCATACCTTAGGGTTAAAACAAGGAATCATAAACTATTTAAGCATATAGTTCTCACATTTCTTAATTATGAACCATTACATAAAGGATAATACGCATAGTCACAATTAGGTCTTCACCAGACCCCAATATCGGATGATTCATCCATCAAACCACCTTAATAATAGGATTCAACTGAAATGGCTCCCAACTAAATATAGGAATAAAATAAAGACAAACCTAAAACTACCTTGAAATCAAAACAACAAAACTCAAAATAAGAGACTACTCTTATATCTTGAATATTAATTACCAAATTTGATAGATGATAGGAAACAAGAAAGGTTACTAACTTGGCAAGTATGCAACACTTATAACCATGATGATATTGATTATTAATTCATTTAATAACAAGTTCAATTCATCGAATCATGAGATTTTCTCTAGTGCTACTAATTTATGTGCTTCAAAACAATAATTGTATAGGAGAAACATTAGCTTTACTAATGCCATTCTAACAAAAAAATCTAATAAGGATGGTAGCTATTAAGGACGTTGGAGTCTTATATTGATTTTAACAAATGTGATAATATAACTCATAAACACAACATGCGCTAGAGAGGTAACATGAGAATACTTTCCTTTTAAAAATAAAATGTACAATAAGAATTGTAAACTTTCTTTAAGTATAAACAATACTTAAGTTATTGGATATAAAGTTTAAATCTAATTAAGTAAAATTCATAAACCAAAAGTAAATAAAATAAGAGATTTTACTATTGAACAAGATCAATTATTAATGAAACTAAGACAAGATTTATAACCTTGAATATAAATGAACATCAACATGAGCCACTAATGTCTACCAATAAAATGGATGTAAATATAGATTATTAAACTCTAGTTCTTTCTCCAAGCTTAGATGGCTATCTACCAAATGACTAATACCTTCTCTCTACTCCATAACACTTGTTTAACTATTTGATATAAACCAAATTGAAAATATTAATGTCCTATAATAATTTCTAAAAGAAGCATTGGATAATCCATCTATCTACCAAGCTTAAATGTTATCATTAGAATAATTAAATAAAGTAACAATAAATATTTTAATATTTTTTTTTAATAAATGAAAAAAGAACCCATCTTCTCAACACTATTAATATATACTAACCCTATTAGCAATTTACTAACTCTTCCTGCTAGAATTCCTTCTAACCACAACTAATGAATTATGATTTTCTATCTATTGCAAAGTCAAAATTCCACTATTGCATGAAGATAATATAAAACAATTAATATATCTTGAGAGTATTGTAACAACAAAAAAGGATTCAACTCTAGAGAAATCTAAAAATAAAAATTACATCAAATAAAATAATGGATTATGCCTTATGATCACTCCACTCCAGCCAAGTAACATTGGTTTTTTTTTCATAAAAGTTTGGATTATGCCTTATGATCAGTCCACTCCAGATAAGTAACATTAGTTTTTTTTCATGCCCAAAAACACAACATCATCATTTGTGATAAATATACTCTCACAGGAACAAAATACATAGACCAAAATCCACATATATAATATTTGCTAATAAACACAGTTTTTTTTTATCAATTAAGGGCCGAGGCTGAGAGATTTGTATTCAAAAACTTAGAAAATGAAAAGACAGTAAAAGTAGTAAACATCATGCAAAATAGAGTAGCTGGTTCAAATCCCAATCCAACCGAGAGGATTGTGAACCCATCCGAGCACCAAGGCTCAATGAAAATTCAAGAAACCATATTTTTAAAACAAAATCTATAAAATGATATTAATGTTTGCAAAAAATACAGAGTAGCCTAGACAGCCTTATCTCAGTCGGAAGGAGACGTGGAGTCATTCTCTATGGAGGGTGTAGAGTTTGATTTTGGACTCCCCACTGGAATTAAGGAGCCACTATTTCCCTCACAATCTTCCTCTGTTGAGGCATCCACCAGTTCATTGTCTACATCCTCTACAACTTCATCATCATTTATTGCCATGCCTGGTTCCTCATCATTGTGGGTTTCCTCTGAATCTTCCTACGAGGAAGTCTCCATTTCTTTGTCATCTTCATCTTTATCTGAAGACTCTGGGCTTCCTAGCCCATCCAAATTTTCATCGTACTTGTACTGATAAGCCCATGGAAGGTTTTCATCCAAGTTGTCTCCATAAGGGACATTCAAGCCCTCCTTGATGCCTAAGAATTTGGAGAGGAAGTTTATTCCTTTTTCCATCATGCTCTTGCGCAGCTGGTGGTCTTTCCACTACCATCCTAAGAGAATGAAAAGATGCCTTGGAGGACCAACATAAATGTTCCTTCTTTGTCCAATCACAAAACTGGGAAATGGTTTCCCCGTGGTTATTACTGTTGCCAAATCCTATGGAAATGGAGTGGTGAGATTGAAGTCGATGTTCATCACTGCATTGTGGAGGCCTACTATGAAATTACTAGAGAAAAGATGATCACAGAGGTCTTCAGCCAGAGTTCTGGAGGCCCCAACAACCAAGATGCTGGGAAGGAAACCAGAATAGATGTTGGAAAGGACTCTATATCTATGGTTTGTGCAGAGGAAATTGTACCCTAACACCTTTCGAATGGCATGTATGACCAAAGGATGTTGAAAGTTGCAAACTTCTCTGATGTGATTCAAAGTTATAGGAGTATTCTAGGTGATTTGATCCAGATCTGAGCATAGCTTAACTGGGGTGTCCTTACCTCAAACTTTGAAAATGAAACTCTATGTCCAAAGGGAAGAGAGGGAAGCCTAGAACTTCAACCGTAGGCAAAGAGAGTGATGTACTCTTCAAGTAGTGAAATAGTTTTTAAAACTTTGAGTCTTTAATGTGCTGACAGACTGAGATGGAGTGTATCTCTCTTCAAATGTCATGGCTCAATAAAAGCCTCCAGAGTGTTTTACCCATCCTAAAAGAATATAAGTAATCCCCACTTAGACGTACTGCAAACATTTCGAAGAGAGAGATGTCACTTTTGCAAAAATAGAAGTGACAACTTTTAATACTCACATAAGCCTGAGGACAAGCTTTCCTAGGTGATGGGATGTGTAGTTAATGCAAATTCTCTGCAGAAAAGAAGGCCAGTTGGCATGGACATAAATGAACATCACCTCCCATCTAACCAATATGCCCATTATGCATTAGAAATTAATGACAACGAGACTTGAGATGATCTGTGTTCCACATCAAATTGAAGACCAATCTAGATTAGACCTCCCAGACGCTGATGGTGACGTGATTTAATTCTGACTCATTAGCATGTAAATTGAATGTACTCCCCCAAAGCTTCCTTATTTTCTAAACCATCCGCTAAGTAATTTCCTTCCCTATAAATGTGGTTAGCCGTTGTGGATTCAATTTTTTTAATTAAATTTGAAATAACCTCCAGAATGGCCTGCAATTTCCAGTTTGGGGAGCCCCCTGATCTCATGACATTTATAGTAATCATAGAGTCCCCTTCAATTTATAGTTTTTTAATGCCTAGATTCCATGCCAATGAAAGTCCTAGAAGGAGAGCTTTGAATTCTGCCACATTACTAGTGTCATTTTCCAAAGGTTTTTCCTTTTTGGAATTAATAGATCCATCACAGGAGTGAATGACGTATCTTTCCCCAGAAGGACTAGGATTCCCCCTGGAGGATCCATCAAAATTCAATTTATGCCAGCATAGAGGAGGAGGTTTCAATTTATAATTTTCTCTGAGAATAACATTTGCTTTCACACCAATGCCAATTATTGGAGGAGCCTTTAACCCAAACCTTTTTTTGATCATGAGATCATCCCAAATAGTGTAAAAATTGTGTCGACCACTTTGCATTTGAATTATGGAATTCATGACTTCCACTACTGAGGCTTCAATCAGATTGAGAATAGAGGAATTATCCGATGAAGTCTCTTGGAAGACTCTCCTGTTCCTTTCTTTCCAAATTTCCCATATCAAAATGGAAGTAGTGATTGGCCATATGTTTCCACAAAGACTGTTTGTGAATAGTCGAGGCCAAGAGGAGAAGAGTGTCAAAATGTCATTCGGGAGGGCAGAGGACCAACCCAACTTTGCACATAACCATTGCCAACACTCTAAGGCAAAGGGGCACAAGAGTAATAGGTGATTTGTGTCCTCTTCATTTTTTAAGAAGAGAACACATCTAGATGGTCCATGGAATCCCATCTTCTTAAACTAGTTGGCAGTAAGAATTTTTCCCTGGATTGCTGCCCAGGAGAAGATGCCTGCTTTGGGAAGACAAACTTTATTCCAACAAAGCTGCTGAAAGAATTGGGGTAGTTTGTGAGGTGATTTGTCTGAGAGGATGCTATATCTTTCCTTTTCCTTATAATCCCCTATTTTGGAACCATTCCATATAATTTTATCTTTCCCTTTTTTAATAAAGAAGGATCTGTTCTCTAAAATATTTTTCACTTTTTGAAGCTCAATTGGATCCATGTTAAGATGATCGAATTGTTTGCACTGCCAAGATCCATCAGTTAAGTTTTGAGATCCTGGAGAAATGTAGTCTTTCACCAGAGGGACACAATTTTGGATGCAAATATTGCTGATGTTTTTGGGTCCTAGCAATTGATTAACGCTTGGGAATCCTCCCCATGAGTCATCCCAAAATCTGGCAATTGAACCATCTTTGATATTACATGATAAATTGTTTTCAATTAATCCTTTTGAGTTGCGAATAAAGTTCCAAATTTGGGAACCTCGAGGAAGGTTAGAAATTCTGATTACCTGTTCATCCTCTAAATGGTGAAAATATTTGCCTCTGATAATTCTGACCCACTTGAGATTCTTTTCCTTTAATATTTTCCAGTATAGTTTTGCTCCAAGAGCCTGATTTTGCCACTACAAATTTTTAATTCCAGTGCCTCCTTCCACCACTAGATTACAGACCTTATCCCATGAGATCAAAGTGAATTTTCTCTTGCTATCTATTCCTTGCCAAAAAAATTTCCTCAGTCTTTTAACATTTTCCAAGTAGCTACTTGATGGGAGGGAGAGACAAGACAAAAGATAAATGGGGATAGCTGTCAGAGTTGCTTTAATAAGGACCACCCTCCCATCCCATGAAAGCCATTTTTATTTCTAAGAATCCATCTTCCTGTCTAATTTATCTCTAACCAATTTCCATGCATTTTCATTTCTTAGAACTTTATGAATAGGAATTTTGAGGTAAATGCATGGGAAGGATCCAATCTTATATTTGAATATTTTACTTATATTCTGTTGGGTTTTCTTTCTAGTGTTTAGAAAGAAAATAGTTGATTTTTATTTATTGGCCACTTGGCCCGAAGCCAAGGCATACTTGTCTAAGGTTTCCTTCAAAATTGTACCCTCTCTAAAGTTTCCATTTCCAAAAAGGAGAATATCATCTGCAAATTACTGATGAGTAACATCCTGGACCAGAGATGTAATTTCCGCCGCTTGTATAGCTCCTTTATTTTGAAGACTGATTAATCTATGACCAAAGGCTTCTGCCATGATAATGAATAGAAAGGGGGAAAGGGGATCACCTTGCCTGATCTCATTAGATCCTTCAAAAAAGCCAACAGGGGAACCATTTACCAAAATTGAAAATTTTGGAGTAGAGATACAGTAATAAATGAGATTTATCCAGGATTTTGAGAAGCTGAAACTCTCCATACATTTAGCAAGGAATCTCCAATTGAATTTGTCATAGGCCTTCTTGATGTATAATTTGATAATCATACTGGGATGTTTATTACATTGAATTGAATGAATGGTTTCTTGTACAATAATGATACCATCAAGAATTGACCTGCCTGGAACAAAACATGTTTATTCCTCACCAATAATCTTACTCAAGACCAATTTTAGCCTATTGGATAGAGCTTTAGACAAGATTTTATATAAGGTATTACATAAAGAAATAGGTCTGAATTCATCCATGCAACATGCATTTTCTTTCTTAGGAATTAAGGCTATGAAAGTGTTATTGATTTCAGTTAAGAATCTACCTGGAGCACGACCTCCTTCCAAAGCATCAGTGAGTTCCTTACCAAAAATGTGCCAACAGTGCAAAAAAAAGAAAGGAGGGAATCCATCTGGTCCAGGAGCTTTATCTAGGGCCATTTAAGAGAGAGATTTCTCAGTATTTCCTCCTCAGAGAATTTAGCAGTGAGCAAATAATTATCTGCTTTTGAGATGAGTTTAGGAATGTCCCTTAGCAAATCGTCCTGTTCTGCAAGATGGGAGACATTAGAGTGATTTAATAATTCTAAGTAGAACTTGACAATTGAATTTTGAATCTCAATCTGATCCTGAATGAGAGTGCCATTCTCCATGTTGATTTGGTGGATCCTATTAATGTTACACCTTTTTTTAGTACTATTGTGAAAAAATTTAGTATTTTTGTCCCTTGCCTCTAACCAATGCTCTCTATATTTTTTCTTCCAAAAGGTTTCTTCCTTGGTTAAGATATCTTTGTGAGCCCTGAGAAGATCCTTTTCTAGATCATATCTCTCCTTGTTCATCCCCAATTGCATAATAGTGTCATTGAGATCCTTGATCTTACCTTCCACTTCCACCTTGGATTCAAAAATGTTATTTAAATTAGTTCTATTCTAAGAGAGTAAATTATGTTTAATGTATTTTAGTTTTGAAACAAAGTAGAACAACTTAGAGCCTTTAATTCTACAATTAAATTCAGAAAATTGTCATCTTATATCCACATGTTTTCAAATTTGAAGGGACAATGTACTAGTTTGCACTCTCCAAGGATATCCAATTGGATGGGGAAATGATCTGATCCAAAGGTTGGAGAGATAGAGGCTTTTAGACAAAAAGGAAACAAAGTAAGATCCCCTTTGAAGTAGAATCTATCCAACTTCTTTGCTATGTTACTTGGGCCCAACCTTTTGTTGTTCTAGGTAAATTTTCCATTCTCCAGCTCAATTTCCATCAACATTTCTTCTTGAAGCTAGTCTTTGAAGTTAGATTGAGATTGGGAATCCCTTTGTGAACCACCCAGTTTATCTGAGGGATGGACAATGGCATTAAAATCCCCTCTAATTACTATGTTTTCATTAAAGTGTTCCATAAAATGTTCACTCAATTCAATCCAAACTTCCTTTTTTCTCCTTCTCAAATTTGGTCCGTAAACATTCACTATATAAAATTGAAGATTAGATGCTAAACTCCAAACTTCCCCACCCATCCAATTCTGGTATTCTTTGGAGTCCATAGTATTGCAATACCCACAGAAGAGCCCACAACATCAAATCCCTCCACAGACCAGTCCCCAAGTGTTTTGGCAAAGGAGGAAAGTTGGTCTGTATTCATTTTCATTTCCTGTAGAAGAGCTAAAATTGGTTTGGCCAGAAGAATGTAGTGTTTAACTATTCATTGCTTGTTAGGAGCATTGAGACCCCTAACATTCTAGGAGAGAACCTTCATTGTGAATCAGGAAGGAACTTCCCCTTCCCTACATTCAAATAATCAGTGATTTTGGCTTGTTCTAGATCCTCACCATCCTCCAATCTTAGCGAGACCATGGATTTTCTGCCTTTGTTCTTCTTTTTGACTGCCCCGCAATCAAAATTTCCACTGTTGGTATAAGATTTTTGAATACCAAGAGTTTGTGGAGGAACATTAGAAACCATATCTATAGAAGAAAATCCACCTAATTCCTTGTCCACCCCCGATACTTCCTGGGAAACCAATACAAAATTATCCTTGTAATATACCAAACCCTCTATATTGCTCCATCTATCTTCTTCTTCAACATAATCTACTTCTAGTAATCTTTCAACAAAGGAAAAAGAAATTTTCTCCATACCTGAATCATCAAGTTGAATACCACCAAAGAGATCGTAGATCGCTTGAATTCTGGGAGAAATGGGAGATTGACTACCTTTATCTACTGAAGCTTACTCCTTTACCTTTCATGCCTTCTTAAAACTGTGTGAGAGGCCCCTTTTATTCCCAGACTTCTTCTCCTTTGCTTTTTTGGCAACAGGTGACAGTGGTATAATTCCTCCCTTAATTTTGGGCCTGCCTCTATACTTCTTTTTAGAATAAGAAATCTTGACGGTGTCAATAATCTCTCCCTTCAATTCTCTTAATTCTTTAGCTCTAAGTCTGGATGATTTCCTGCACCCCGTGCTATAAATGGGGAGATATAAATTAGGATAAAATGTCAATGGAGAGGAAGGAATACCCTCATTTCTAATATCTTGAATCTCACATTTCTTGTCTTTGTTAGAGTGAGAGCTCCTCTGAGCCTTCACACAGGTCCATAAGTCCTTGATCTTGGCATATGAAATATCTTCCTTTGACATTTCCATGGAAGATGAGGAAGGAGCATCATCCATGTAGGGGTTGAGCAAGGGTGTGTTTTTCATGTCAGCTTCTAGAAAACCATTGTTGTCACCTCTAACCTTCAAAATATCCTTCTCTACCACTACTTGATCCGCGATTTGAGATATCGTTTCCGCTTGGACTTCTTTGAACTAGTTCAGCAATAGTTGCTCGACCATCTTATGATTGAAAATAGTTCCAATGTTCTTAAATTTGTTGTCCATAGCCAAAAATTTTGAGCCCCACCTCAGAATTCTAGGAATGGATGACAAAGGCTTACTAGTATATAAATTCATCAGATGTGTCTTTTGGAGAAAGCCAATATTGCCTTTCCCACCATCTAGCTCACCAAAAATTTTGTCCCCTGCCAGTTTTGGCTTTCAAACAAGTCTGCAACTTGAATCTTTTCCAAAGTCAAGAGGCGAGGGGATGTTCTTCCAAATTGAGTGAACTCTTGGATTCTCTAGAAAAGGAACTGAAGAAAAGATTCCAAGGCTTTCTTATGAGTTTCTTCCTCTAAGTCTTTCAAAGTAACATCAGAACAATCCAAAATCCCCGCTTTTGGGAATAAATATTTGTCTTTGGAGTATTGTCCCGAAGGAGACCTATTGCAATCAGCCATCCTAGTAGGCAAGATATTTATATGTGGATCCCAAGCTAATTTTTTATCCACCGAACACATCTCAGAAGTTAGCCATTCTTCAGTAGAAAATTGTTCCATATCATATGAAATAGACTGGATCCATGTACCATATTTTGAGATAATATTTAAGGATCTTGTTAGCTCTTTAGGTAGGTTCATAAAAAGACACAGAAAGGTTGAGGCTAAATTACAACAGTGCTTATGTTTGAGGTATATGCCCAATTTATTTTTAATAACTTGTAGCATTTATGAATCTCTATATTCAACCAGGAGCTTTTTTAAGCTAATCCACATTGGAATGAACTTAACCAAATTTGTAGAGCTGACAAATTTAGGAGTCCAATGTTGCCTATGAATCCCTTGGTTGTTGTAGAACCATGTTTTACCCTTGAAAGTGATATCTCTGCTAACCTTATCCTTGAAGATAACCAAGAAGTACCTGAGTTCATCATTGATGACTTCTATTCTGAGAATGTTTCTCCAATGAGCATAGGCCCAAGTGGAAAATTGCAGGAGAAGGAGCTTTATGTTCCAAAATTTGCATATGAAAGCCTATTTACTCAGAAAGCGGCTTCTTTGAGACAAAAAATCCAAATAAAAGGTGATGGTGACATCCTCTGGGGTAAGAAGAGGATGACCATGTGTAGATGTTGACTTAGTGATCTCCATCAGGCTTACAGTTCTATCCGTAGTCTGTCCTATTTCAACTAGGATGGCCAAATCCTGTTGAGAATGCTGTGTATTTTCTTGTGGGATATTAATAGGTCTCCATCTCATATTAATGATTTGAGAGGTGGTTTCTATCCTTAGAGATGAATTCCTAGTTGGAGTCCATGGATTAAGATACATATGAGGTTTGTGGTATCTTTTGACTGCTCCATTTTCCATCTGAATCTTATTATTCCTGAATATTTCCAATCTTCTTTTGTGAATGTCCCAATGTAGATTGGATCAGACCTTCTTTGGAAGGGGAGGGTTAAACAACTTTCCTGATTTGGTGGTTGGGAATATCGGTATAGAGTTCAGATTGAGAGGAGAAGATCTCTAGCTTTTTGATGGCCTTCGATGCTCCCGAGAACTTTCCCAATTTTGCTGATAGCTCCATCTAAACTCTGTCTCTTGTGATCAGAGAGAAGGTCTAGGTAGTCATTTTAAGATTTTTTGATGTTTGTTTGGACCAAGGTTCCATCCATTCCCTCCATTGATCTTAGCCCTTCCATTCCTACTAGTTGTATATGCCCTTTTCCCATTGCTCTTCGAAGACCATTAGGTTGGTCCTATGGATCGCTGGTTTTTCTTGCATAGGAAGGCATGATCTGGTAAACAAATACCTTTTATTATAATGCATAGATATAATTTTGAACAGTAATGAGAGGGAACAAGAAAAGACCAAGGAAATAGAAGTGATCACGAATAGAGAGGATCTGGTCACACATAAAACTATGGTATGGAATGACACTACACATTACCTTTGAAAAATGTCTTGTTTAAATAAAGTCTGAATATAATGTAGAGACCCAATTATTATTCTTTTTTTAACCAAATGTTTATCCCTCCATTCATTGTTCTTCTCTATCATGCAATCCCATCAGACCCAACTTCCGCCACACACACTTTACCATTTATTGCTTTTTTAGAATCTTAAGATTTAGATAAATAATAATAAATAAATAAAATAAAAGACACAAAAATAAAATAACTACAATTCTTACAATCGATCAAGTCTCCATTGATTCTGGATTAAATTGTTGAGAAATAAAGCTACAACTAGATCATCAAGTACTTCCTATAAAACAAAAGATTTATTAGTAAAATAAAATGAATATATACATTAATAGAAGAGTTGCAGACATTCTTTGAAATAACATTGTGTTGTCTTGTAATAAATTAAGTCATCTCCATTTCAAAGTTTCAAACAAAAAAACCAAAAAACCAGGGGAAAAGAGAGAGAAAGTAGAGTTTCTTTTACTTTGTCGATGAAATAGGGATATTATCAATTCTTATCCACTGGCAAGATTAAATATCTTAAACTTTGGTAACTTTCCATAATTAATTAAAAAAAATAATAATTAAAAAATAGCACTTGCATCTAGGAGAGGTGCAATGGTCATGCCGATAGTTAATATATCTTCTTCTTCTTCTTCTTCTTCTTCTTCTTCTTCTTCTCCTTCTTCTCCCATAAATATGATGTAAAGGATAATCAACTAAAATGATCATTCAAAAGAAATTCTTCCACCACCACCACCACCACCACCACCTCCTCCTCCTCCTCTATTCATAAATATGATGTAAAGGATAATCAACTAAAATGATCATTCAAAAGAAATTATGCCACCATCCCCATGCCCCCAAATGGAGAGGCATCTAAATAGCCTCCAGATATTTAGAAATGAGAAATTGGTAAAACTTAATGGCTCTCCATGTTTTGAAATATGGGGATGCAAGGCATTGGTCGACAAATCAGGATTAACAAAAGAAGAGAGTTAAATCTTATTGAATGTAACATGTGTAAACACAAAATCAAACATTATTTTTTTAAAGACTTGCATTTAAATTCATTACTTTATATATATTAAAAAATATAATAAAAGAATAATATGAGTAAATAACATATATAATATTTTCTTATACAAATATACATACATACATTTATAGAAGAGGTATAATATTGAAAAATTCATCTAAGCTGATAATAACCAACTTTTTAAGTTTATCCTTACAACATGCTTTAAATAGAGGTGCAAGAGCATCCTCCCAACAAAATTATAGAATCTACGGATAAAGCTCCAGTAATACCAAGTTCATCAGAATTGAGAATGGGAAAAAATAATACCAAGTTCTTACCAAAGACTGATATTTAGTTAATGGAATAAACCAATAAATGTCACTTGCAAATTAGATTTTCAATTTTATAAGAACCAACTCATAACGGAAACTATGAAACATATAAGAACCAACTCATAACAGAAACTATGAAACATATAAGAACCAATTCATAACAGAAACTATGAAACCGAACTGCAGAGATATAAAGTAAATGACTCCACAAAATCTAAAAACATCATTTGATCAAATCCAAAATACATTGAAATCCAAATTGCATACATAACATGCATGAACAAGAATGATTTACAGCACTAATAACATGATTAAACAACCTATATAACAATAAACTCCATTAGATTAAAGGCTGCAATTACAAATGCATGGCTCTTTGGCAGTAGCCATTCTAGCCACTATAAATTTAGAACTCCAACACTAGTTAACTTTGAAAGTTTCTTTGCATGATATTTTTAAATATCTAACTTCTTCATTTCACACTGAAATTTCTCTATTGTACATCCCGTTCCTTGTAAAATTCAGACAGGGAGTGACTCGAGCCCCAGTCAATTGGTAGATTTCTATCGTCGGCCAATCTGGCAGACCCTAAGCCGACGCCAAATTCATCTCCAGATGGAAGTGATAATATATTCCACCTCTAAAAATGACTGTATCATGCATCTTCAAAATGATTGAGCTGAACGATGGGGAGGATTCTGTTTGCAAATTTCAAATAACGAAAGTAATGGAGCGACATGCACGTAACAATTAGCGCATATATACAAAATTAAAATGAAAAAAGGTATTTATTTTTAATTTAGAATGTCAATTATGGTTGAGATATTTTCAAAATAAAGAATTCACAGAGATGGCCAGAAAGAGCGTACAAGGAAAGAATAAAGAACACCCCTCCGCTGCTTGGCAAAACTCACACGTCTCTAGAAATTAACCTGCAAAGAGAGTAGAAAAATCAATATCAAACATGCAATGAGATTTTCAATATCAATAATATAGAGTATAGATGTGCCACTTTGCTTAACACACATGTAATTTAAAAGAATCAACCATATATATCAAACCAGAAATGCAAATTCCTTAGCTCAATGAGATCAACTTGTACAAAAATTTGCATTAATATTCATATGACGTGCGATTTCTACACATAACATCACAAAAAATTGTTGAGAGGAGGAGAACGAAATTTCTTACCAATTCCAAATGTGGGGAGGCTAATGCGGCTAACCTTCCTCTTCACACCACCAACGTGTATCTCACTACACACGCTCTCACTGTGAAATCTCTCAAAAACATTTATTAGTTTTTCTTGTTTGGCATTTTCCCAATAGCGGTTTTAGAATTTGCCTTTTTTAATGCACAAATACAAAAACACCTCCAAATCAGATCGGTTAAACATGTTAGGCAATAACCCAAATCATATAAATTTCATGAAAACACAATAAAACATATTTTAAAGGAAGACAAATAGTTTCGTGAAGATCCAATCTCATAAACAAAAGAATAAATGATATAAAATTATGGCCCAGATTAAAAGCATTGATATGGAAAAAAGATACACTAAGGACCAATATGTTGTTGGAAAGCTACAATGTAAACAAATTTTTTTTTTTCATTGATGTCAAACCTTAACTGGTGAGACTATTGCTATCTGTTTGTGTATCATATCTATTGATTGATGAAGAATATTTGAAGGCAAGATTAACAAGAAGACCAAGTGAAATGGTTGAGTTATGGGAAATCAAAAGGGTACTTGATCATTTGGCACATTGGAAAAGTAATGTGTTGTTTATCTTTTGATGATAGTTTACTGAGAACAGTTTATGCCGAGCGAGGTTAGTGATGACCGAGCGCCAGTAAATTTTTGAGGAAACCAGTGGTGACTGAGCGGAAGAATACAGTGTTGGTTGGGTGTTAGTATTTTGGTAATTGTTGAGATTTGAGATCTAGGGTGGACATAATTGATTTTATTGGGATATGTAAAGTTAATTAAGGATAAGAATGATTGGTCCACACGATTTAAATGCACAGGTAACCGTAATTAATGCATGGATCCAAGATTTAATTAGTGACTACATTGGAGAAGAAAATTAAATGCAAAGATGGAAAGATCCATTGGATCTAACCTAACCTAAGATCTACGATCTTGATTAAGTGGCAAAATATTTATCTGACCTAGATGAAGAGGTATAAGATAACCTCAAGGATTATTTATATGTGTGGTGAAGTGTATGCAAGAGGATTGGCATAGTTAATTGACTGATTGGCATAATCAAGCAGAAGAAGGCGAAGCAAAGAAGCAAAGAGTTGTGAGAGTGATTGCTTGATGGATTTCCAAGCAGATCTAAAGATTGAAAAGAGAATGGAGGCCACTCAGTGAATTATCATAAGAGCTGAATTGGATTTAGATTTGCAAAGTAAGTAGTATGTATCAGATCACACTTGCTGATTACTCTCTAACCATTGTATCAGTCAAAATCCTTTAACTAGGTTGACTTAACAGTCATTGTATAAATCCTTTGAGAAAGGTGACATTCATGTGGAATTTTCTATGTCCTCTAACAAGGCCACTCCTGACAGGGTGATTAAATCCTTTAACCAGGTCACATTTAGCAATGTGTTTTGTAACCTTTAACAGGGTTGGATCCTAACAAAGCTCACTTTGAAAGAGTGAAAAGTTGATAGCATTTTATTGGTGGTTTTTCCTATATTGGGTTTCCAGATTAAATACTGGTGTCAACTTGTGTGAATGTTTATGTTGTGTTTTATTGTTAAGTTTATACAAGCTGATTACATTTGGACAGTACACTACATATGTATGTTGTTGATTTATGTTATTGTTGCTTAGTAGATCTGAGTTATTCAAAGTGGTATAAAGTTTGAGTTTGTACATCTAGAATTGAGGATAATTGATTCATCCCCCCTCTTAGTTATTCTGAATTCATTCTAACAATTGGTATCAGAGCTTTGGTCTCTTGAAAATACTTTGAAGGTACTTGGAGATAAAGATCAAGATGTATAAAAAGGAGGTACCAAAGCTAAATAAAGATAATTTCCCTGCATGGCAGGGTTTGATGAAATTGTATCTGGCTGGTATTGGTGATTCAACTAAGCACTATGTTGAACATGATTATCTAGCCCCTACTACACCTTCCACAGCCGCACAGTTAAGAGAAAAGCAGGAACACAATCAAGCAATGTTGGAGATTGCATCATCACTGAACTATCATGAGTTTGAAGACATAAACTACTGTACAAATGCAAAGAAGATGTGGGATACCCTAGAAACCATCTATGGAGGTGACACAAATGTACTGAGAGACAAATTTGAAAGTTTAAGAGGTGAGTTTGATGAAATGAAAATGCAAGAAGGAGAAAATATAGTTCAATATTATGGTAGGATAAAGGAAGTTATAAATGATATCAGAGGAGCTAAGGGAACCATTGATGATAACACCATTATGAGAAAGGTATTTAGGATTCTTCTTCCTATATATTCTATTAGAGTCTACAATTCAAGAGTTAAGATGTACTCCTAATAATAATTTGACTTTGGAAGGTCTGGTAGGAAGACTTACTACATTTGAGATGTCAAATTTTGATAACTACATTCCACAAGCTATTGAATCTACATTCAACTCACAGATGGTCCTTAACAAATCAAAGAAAGGAAAGAAATGTGTGAAAAGTGACTGTGACACTACAGGTGATGATCTAGAAGAACTTGAGGCACTTATGGCAAGAAGACTGTCTAGAGGAAAATAAAAATTCAAAGGTAAACTTCCTATTATTTTTTTTTCATGTAACAAAGTAGGTCATATAGCTGCAAGATGTCCTGATAAGAATGATAAAGATGAAAGAAGAGACAAAAAGTATAAAGACAGAAAGGATGACCGAGACTTCAAAAAATATAAGGATTACAAAGACAAAGGTAAGAAATCTTGTTATATAGCTGAAGAATCTTCTGACAGTGATTCTGACAATTCTAATGAAAATGATATAGAAGTTGTGTATGTTTTTATGAAAGATGATTCTGATGATGATGAGAAAACTACACTAATTTATTAAATGAGTAAAGGTGACTGTTGGATTATTGACAGTGGTTGTTCACATCACGTGACTGGTGATAAAGATAAATTTGATACCTTAGATTAGTGCAATGGCGGTTATGTTAAATTTGGTAATGATACACCATGTCTTGTCAAAGGGAAAGGATCAATTAACTTGACTAACAAGATCACATGTGACAATGTATATTGGGTTGATGATCTTAATTATAATTTATTGAATGTTGCACAGCTAAATACTTCTGGTTACAAAGTTGAGTTCCATCACAGGAAAGAAAAGATCTATGATGCTACTAGAGAACTAGTTGGAAGTGGTGAGCAAACAAAAGGTAACTTGTTCTATCTGGATTTAGCTAATGAGACATGCTTGTTTAAACAATATAATGATGTTTGGTTATGACATAAAAGTTTGTGTCATGTAAACTTTGATAACTTGGTAAGCATAAGAAAACTAAAAAAGGTTAGAGGGCTGCCTAAGTTAAAGAAACCTGAAAATGCAATGTGCAAGCAATGCCAATTAGGAAAAATGACTAAATCTAGTTTCAAGAGCAAAACTCATACTTCTGAGGGTATTCTAGAATTGGTTCATACTGACCTTTGTGGGCCTATTGGTGAGAAAAGTTACTGTGGAGATAGATACTTTATTCTATTTGTTGATGATTATCAAGAATGATGACTGTTATGTTTCTTATGGAAAAATAAGATGCATTCTAGTTATTTAAGTGGTACTTGGAAAAAGTTGAAAAGGAGACAGGTAAAAACCTAAAATGCCTAATATCTGACATAGGAGGTGAGTTTATTTCTAATGAGTTTAACAGGTTCTGTAATGACCAAGAAATAAAAAGGCAAATGTCCACACCTAGGACACCACCACAGAATGGTATTGTTGAGAGAAGAAATAGATCTATTATGGATTGTGCCAGAACAATAATGATGGAGAAGAATGTTGCACAAAAATATTGGAGAGAAGCTGTGAGTACAAGAGTCTATACCCTGAACAGAGTACAAGTCAAGAAAGGTACTAATGCTACACCTTATGAGCTATGGTATGGGTATGCACCTAATGTAAGATATTTGAAAGTTTTTGGAAGAAAATGGAAATCATACTAAAGGATAAAAGAAATGGAAAACTTGATGCTAAAGGTGAAGAAGGCATATTTATTGGTTATTCAACTAAAAGTAAAGCTTACAAGTGTTTGAATTCTAACACTAATAAAATTGTGGAAAGTGCAAATGTTAGAATTGATGAGTATGCAGAAAGAAATGAAGCTCAAAGCACACAGGAACCTAAAAGTTAAAAATCATTTATCTATCTAGATGAGGAAGATTCTAATGAATTACTTGAACCTGAGAAAGAAGTTGTTGAGCAACAGCTAGCACTTGCCAAGTCACAGAATGAAGCTGCCAAGAAATAGGAGGTAATTGTTGAGCTATTTGATGGAGATGCTGAGTCATAGAATCAACCTAAATTGAACATGAATGATCAATCTGAAGTGGAAAAAGAACCCACTCTAGCAAAGTATGTAAGGAGGCACCATAAACCTGATCAAATCATAGGATCAAAAAATTCTGCAGTTATGACAAGAAGCAAGTTGAGAGAATATACATGCTTGTTATGTGATTTTGAGCCCATAGTCATTTTTCAATTAGTATATAAATTAGCACTTTAGAGGTAACTCTATTAGAAAATAACTAATAATTACCTACCAAATTCAAAATTTGACAGCAATTATATCGATAGAAAGCTGATAATCTCCTTAAGATACCCATTTCATTTAATTACATTCTTCTATTTATAATCACATTACCAAGGCTCCATCACTAATGCACTAACAATTAGCACAACATGAAATAGTCTATTTATTTATGCTAGATTAAATGTATACTATCCTGTTCTCCCATTTTAATCTCTAATAATTGTCATTGATTGTCCATAGTTTCATTACAATTCATATTAATTACTTTTTAATACACTAAAAAAAAATCATTCATTCCTAGATGACATATACCTTCTGATAATTCATAAATACCTAACAAAGTATTAGGACACAAAATATTTATGGGTTACATATCTACCTTGGATTTTGTATTAATTTGAAGTGTATCGCGATAAGGGTCTCCATATTTAATTACTAAAGTGGCTCTATTTACATATGCATTTTACTATCATATTATAGTCATAGGCAATGAGATTGGTTGGTAATCTAATATTATTTTCGTAAAAATCCTCTTCAAAGAAAAATAAATAAGGATTGGATCGCACTAACAATAAATATCATCTCTTCATATCCCTCTCAAGTTATTTATCTAGGTACGTTTAGTATACTATTTCATATGAGTATCTTATGCGATAACATGTGTTTCATTTCACATTAACCCTTTAATTAAAATATTCCTATGTACCTCTTCCAACTCTTATAGAGAAAAATTGTAGGCCTTCAAGCGATTATTGGACCCAAAGCCACCCAGTGTTGCAAAACCTAGCTCTGATACCAAAATGTCATGCCCAAAACTAGGGCAAACACACACAATTTCTTTTTTTAAGGACATAAAACAACATCAACAATGATAAAACAATAATAAGATCATTGAGGGAAGGTGACAACATGGTGAAGTTGCTTCTCAAGCTGAAAGGTCTAGTCATAGATTGAGCCAGGGTTATTGATAAAGGCGATTGCAGAGTTGGTAATCCAACTCAAAAGATGGTAAGAGAATCTATGGTTTAGTACTATAAGGGCACATGGGTACACTGACCCCATTAATGGTTGACCTATAAATCAAATTTATTAATCCTATTCAATGTCATTACGATCCTTAAACATTCCTGGTTTGATAGGGTTCCCATAATTACTATAATCTTATCCAATATCGTTGCGAAGGGATGCATTCAATTTTCTAACCAATTTCATTCCAACAATGATAGCCTGAAAGGTGTATGTACCTAGGTTATATATTTTGTATGAGATTTATTTAACATACTCGATAATTTGTCTACATTGTTAGTTCACGAGTTAACCATATTAATAGTTAAATTATATTCGACCATAAACTTGGTAATGTGAACTAGCACATAATGTTATCTAATCATAAAAGGTGGATTAATTATACTACCATTACAAGATGTACTAATTTCCTCTTATAGATTAAATTAAATAAAATTAAGAAAATCAACTCATTAAGCTAGAACCCCTATTAACTAATCCACAAATTCACAATTCTAGAAATAACCTAAACTAACTAATATTATTGATCCATTAAAATCTAGTACCAATTCTCTTTCGTCATTAACTACTAATTTAAATCTGATAACCAAAATCTAATCTAATTCTCATCCTACAAAAATCAATTTTAATTAAATTCTCCCCTTAACAAAAATACACACATGCAACTATAGTCCATCAATCTCCTAATAGAAAATTCAATTAACCTCAAGTTAAAATAATAAAATTAACCTCTAGCAAAAACAATTAAATTAACCTCTAGCTCTTTTTAACCCATGAGCAATATAATCTAATTAACATCATAAAATTAAATTAACAACTAACTATACATTTCAAATCAATCGAATAAATCTATTTTTCAAATAGGCTATTCCATTTCAATTAATAACGTAAACTACTAAACTATTATTCTAATTAAGGCAAATAATAGAAGTATAATCTCATTAACATATAATCCATATCTATATTTTAAATAGAAACTAAAACTATCAATCTAGTAAC
The DNA here is from genome assembly GCA_018584345.1 of Thuja plicata. NCBI lineage: Eukaryota > Viridiplantae > Streptophyta > Pinopsida > Cupressales > Cupressaceae > Thuja > Thuja plicata. The sequence continues at coordinate 442,724 of MU227803.1, forward strand.
TAAATTGCACCATTGAATAACAAGTCTACCTATAAAATGAACTACATAAATTTAAAATAAAACAATAAAGAAATAAATCTATTTAGCTAACTAATATGAATGATTCTTTTTAAATAAATAACCATTGTATAAAATAAACTTTATTCAAAAAGGTTGGTACACTACTAATTTAATCTAAATATGCTAAGAAGAAAGTCTAATAACTACTAATCCTAATCAACTAATCGAACTAGCCCTACTAACTAGCTTACTAACCTACTAACCTACCTATCCCACTAACTACCTATCTACCTATCCTACTAACTACCTATCTGCCTATCACATCACCCCCTTATCCCCATGGCCCACTTGCCAAGTGGGTGGGGTAATGGAATTCCCATTCTACCCAAAAGGTGGCGTGAGTTTTATGCATGGGAAACCTTTTTGAAAAGGCATGTGCTTAAAACAAGGAGAGGTGGGGTCTACTTCAATGTTTCCCCTTTGTTAGACTATAATAAAGATTACTTGACCTTGTGATATGCATTGACCCCATGTCAGACAAAGGTACGTATGGAGGAAGGAAGGTACGGCTTGCTTGCTATCATTTATATCTTTTTTTATTTATTTGTTTAATGTGACTCTGCCACAACATACTGCGCCCATTTATGGGAAAGAAGTTTTATACAAGTTATGTCATGTGATCTTTTTATTAATTTAGTATTTAGTAATTAACAACTTAGTTATGTTAGGGAGTTAGATTACTAACTCTAATTAGGAAGAGCATCTTGGGAAGGGAATATTCTCTGTGGTAAAGATAATTATTTCCCTTCCCATACAAAATCCAGAGAGCATTTTTGCTCTAAAAATCTGGGAAGTAACATTGGTATTATTTGTTTTTAGCTTCTAATATATTATTTTCTTGATTTTATTATTTGAGTAACTAATAGTATGCATTGAATTATTTTATAAGTGCAATACACTACGTGAACTATACATTGAATATTAATATTAGATGATTTTTACGTTAATGTACTAACTTGTTTGATTTATTGTTGTTATTATGTTGATCTTTTCTTTTCAAGAATGGATGTTGCAATGAAGATTTAAGGTAAAGTATTGAACTTATTAAAATTGAATATAGATTTCCAAAGTAAGAATGAAGTGTTTTTTTTTTTAACTTGAAAACTTAAAATCAAATACATTATAGAGATTACAAGATTCCTAAATCTACAAGATTTCTCATGTTATGAAAACTATTGCATAATGAATAAGAGCTATTCATATCTTACTTGACAAGCTTTCAATATGGACATTACAACATTCAACAAGAAGTGAATCTCAATACAAAAGGAGTAACCATGCAACATTAAAGGTTCTCTCACACAACTATACCAAAATGGAGATTTCTCCCAAGCTTTTCCATAATTATCTTGACTTCAAAACCTACAAATATATGGAGAGAACCATGGGAAGCTCACCTCCCAACCAATATCTCAAGGTGATCACCCCCGAGCTTGGAGAACCAAGGCTAAAAAGGTAACACATCCAAATTCTCACAACCTTCATATATGCACAAAACAACAATTAACTCTCAACCAAGGCTTCACAAATGAGTTTTCCAAACCTATTGAAGTAGGGTGAAGGAGGGATTTTCCAAGGAGGAGAATGTCATTGCCTATTCAAAATTTTCAACAAGAGTTTGTTTCCATGCCTTTCCAAGGCTACATTGACATTCCTTCCATATACACATTTGGTCATTTCCTCTTCAAGGTAAAAACCACATACATCTTTCCATCCAATCTTCCCTTATCTCCCCCAAAATTAGTATCAAATACAATGGAATTTAAGGGCCCATACACCTTGCATTTTCTGTTAGAGTATTATTTCCTTTTACTCTAGTTGCTTAAACGTCTCTTAGGTGCATTATTAATTAATTATTAATTAATAATGTACAACCTAGTTCTTTCCTTTAGGGTTTCTTTCTCACCTTTATAAGGTTGAGTCTTGTACTTTTTCATGTTGGCTCATATACATTTTTCTCACATTTTGAGAGAAATATTCTTCTGTCTCTATCTTTTCTTCTCTTGTGACAGGTTATTGGCAAACAGAGTTTCTTGGGTTGTGTAGAATTGAGTTTGATCAATTCTTTCATGGTATCAGAGCTCAGATCTGTGGCCGCTTGTTCCTGATTTGAAGATTTTTTTGGAGCTTCAAGGGTTTCTTCTTTCAGCCGTAGTTTCTGGTTGGATCTGGAAAAATATTTTTTAGAGGCATCTTGGGCCCAAATAGACCTCTCCAATAAATTCAGAGGACAGATCCAGTGAATTTTGATATAAAATTTGACCTATTTAGCCTCCGGAGCATCTGGAAATTTTTTTTTGCCCTTCAAGGGCCGTATGGAATGCAAAATGAAAAAAAATATCTTAAAAAAATCTTGTTTTTCATGCGGTTTTTATTTGTTTTAGGGTGCAGCCAAGCGCGCTGCCAGAGCGCCACCGCCGGGCCACCCCAGTGACACTCCAGCGCAGCCACACCGCCCGCGGCACACCCCGCCCTTGCACCGCCTATGGCCCACCGCCGCGCCACCAGCAGGCCACCGCGCTGCGCGCCAGCAGCCGCCGCGCCACCCACCGGTCGCCTCCTTCTCCTCCGCCTAGACTGCGGTGACGTCACCCTGACATCATCACCGACAAAATTTTTCCCGGCGGTTTCACACATTTTCTGGCAATTTTTAAATTTTACGTTCACTTGCCCACTTTTCTGGTGATGATGTCATGCTGACATCAACGATAGGCCTATGACAGTCAAACGACCGTTAATTTATTTGCCGTCCCTAGTTTTTTCCAACAAGCATTCACTTTGAGGGTCCTGTTGGTTTTTTGCTCGTAACTTGAGCAAACGGAGTCAAAAACACAAGTATCTTATATCGTCGAAAAGGTATTTCCGAGATGGATGCAATGATGCTAGTTTGGTTTCCTGATTCAGCCATTTGAGTTCTTTTTTTAGTGTTGAAGTAGAGGCTTTGTTTTCCCTTCTACTTTGCTTCCGGTGTTCAGGTTTTTCTCTCATTTTTTTCTGTGCTTTCAGTAGTTGATTATTTGTTGTGCACAGGGGATAGGATTTTACATTGTGGGGGGTGCATTTTACTTTCTATTATTTCATTCAGAAAGACCCTTCTACTTCCGTCTTATTCTTCTTTCAATGTCAGACCCCTCTGTGGCCCGACTAACACCTCACAACTACCACACATGGAAGCCACACATGACTAGACTCCTCATGTCATGAGGGTTATGGTCCTGCATGGATGCGGTTTAACTAGTTCTTCAGAGGCCTTATGAGGCTCTTATGCACTGAAATAGGATGGATGAGGCGATGGGCCTCATTGCCATGAACATTTTAGATGGGTTATTGTTCCACCTAGATGGTCTGACTACACCCAGGGATATGTGGGACAAGTTCTCCACCTTGTTTGGCACCATGGATCAGTTCAGGATTCTTTAGATAGATGCAGAGTTCACCTCCTTGACACCTAACTCATTCACCAGCATTGAGGACTTCCTGATGAAGTTCAAGTCTCTTTGATCTATTCTACAGGTTGCTGGAAAGACAAAGTTGGATGATGAGTGTATCTTCTTGATACTCTCCAAGCTTCGTGGTCCTTATCAGATTTTCACTTCTACCTTCTACTCCACTATGGATGCACGGCATGCTATGCCCTCTTTTGAGACCTTCTATGACAGGTTAACTCGTGAGCAGTCCAAGCTCAGTCAGATGGATTCTCTTACAGGTTCACAGTCACAGGCATTGCTTTACAAGTCATCTCAGGACACACAAAAGCTGAAGCTGAAGTAGATATCTGATTCACCTTCTTAGCACTCTTCTGGCCCACCATATTCTTCTAAGAAGGAGAAACAGAAGTCTCAGAACCCCACTTGTTTGTATTGTCAGAAGGGGCCCCATGATGAGGCCCAGTGTTTTCAGAAGAGATTTGATGGCTATGAGAAACAGATTGCAGATTTGCAAGCTCTCCTTCAGAAGAGCAATATTTCCTCTCCATCCTCTTCCACCTCACAGGGGTCTAATTTTCAGTCTTATGCCTCTTCTTCGACATTTGGACAAGATTTTGGACAGGGTCATGCATTACGGGCATCTGTTGCATCCCCTTTACAGGTCCCTTGGATACTGAATTCTGGTGCTTCTCACCATATGACATCTTCTCAGGATTTGTTCTCTTCTTTTGAGACTTCTCCTATTCCTCATATTCTCATGGGGAATAACACTGTACAGACAGTCTGTGGGACAGGTTCAGTTAGCATTCAAGATGGCACATTCTATGATGTATTGTATGTTCCATCTCTCTCTGCCAACCTTCTCTCCATTTATCAGATTACACGTAGTGGGTCAGGGAAGACAGTTGAGTTCACGGCCAATTCAGTCTTCATCAGGGATAGTACGACAGGAGGCATTATTTCTACAGGGACAGTTGATCATTCCACCTGCCTCTACACCTTCTCTCACTTTGGTCCACCATCTCCACTGTCGAAGCTCAGCTCTCCTCTTTCCAGAGAGCATCATGCGGTGCAGTCAGGTCGCTTGAACCTTTGTGTTGTTCCTGAGACCAGTGTTGTGACTGCCACACCACATCCTGAGGAGTACTTTTCTCTTTAGCAGGATTCTTCTTCAGCACTGCTTGACCCTCCAGCT
>MU227803.1:484881-503864 GCA_018584345.1 Thuja plicata
TATTTCTATTTTCCCATTTTCTATTTGGTTTATCAAGTTTTCATGTGTTCCAAGAGGAGGTTTCTCAATTGGTGAGGGTGGTTGGGGTTCATTTTCTTGGTTATTTTCAGCATCCATTTGTTCATGATGAGAAGATGGAGGGTTTGGTTGAGGATTTTCTGTGGGGATATCATTTCTTCCTGACAATTAAAATAAAATCTATTTTAAAACTCTAATTAAACATAAAATTGAAGACAAGAGAATTTAACAATAAAATTTGAAGAAAAAACTAAAAATTAAACTTAAATTTCAAAACAAATAGCATTCATGGTTGTATAATCACTTACCTGTTCTTCTAGTTCGACGTTGTTAACATCGTGGAGCCATTTTTTCTTCACTTTGATGGAGCAAGCCTCACAATAAATTGTGTATGTGTTGTTATGAAGAGAAAAATAGAAAAACGTGGCTTAAGAGAAAAAAAATAAGCCACAAAGTGGCTGCCAAAGCTTTTTATAAAAAAATTAGGGCGCACGCCCTATAGGGCATGTGCCCTAAAGGGCATGCACCCTATTGTTTGAATTTCCCAAACCATAGGGCATGCGCCCTATGGCTTGGGTATTCCAAGCCATAGGGCGTGTGCCCTATAGAGCGTACGCCCTATAGGGCATGCGCCCTAAGCATGGATGGGGGCCAAAAAGGTATGTGGCACCTTTTTGGTCCCCCATCTTGGTGCACATACCCAAAAAAGGAAATGGTCTGCTCAAAGCCCTCTAAATTCTTTTGTAACAATACTGCAGCAACAATATTGTATGAAGCAAAGGAGAAGATCTACAAAGGCTTACTATAATCAAGTGCTCTCAAAATAGGAACATATTTGATAGCTTGTTTAATACCTAAGAAAGCATTAGATGTTTCTTCATTCAATTCCACCTTAGCTCCTTTCTTCATCATTTTTGAAAATGGAATACTGGTTTCTACAAAGTTTGTAACAAATCTTCTCAAGAAATTTACTTGTCTAAAGAAAGATTGAATTCCTTTGACATTCTTGGGTTGAGGGACTCTATCAATTATGTCTACCCCTTCAGGGTCAATCCTAACTCTATCTTTAGATACAATATGCCCTAAAATATTTCCCTCTGTGACCCCAAAAACACGCTTCTTTGGGTTAAAAGAAACCCCATATTCTAATGCTCTAACAAAAAATTTCTCAAGATGACCACAATGTTGATCCTGTTGGAAACTACAATTGAAAATATTTCTATATTTCCATTGTTGTCAAACCTTAACTGGTAAGATAGTTGCTATCTTGTAAAGTTCCATATCAATTGATTGACGAAAAATATTTGAAAAGAGGAGATAACAAGAAGTCCTGGTGAAGTGGTTGAGTTATTTGGAACTACAATGCGTACTTGATGAGATCACACCTTGACAAGATAATATATTGTTTATCTTAAGTCTAAGTGAAGTTTGGATGACTACAAGATTAGTCTTGACCGAGTAATAGATAAGAAGATTAAGGAACTTAAGTTTGTGCTAAGTGATGCAAGTATCGACCGAGCACCATTACATGCCAAGAAAATTTAGTATTGATCGAGCATCGGTATTTACCAAGCATCAATAAATTACCAAGTTATCTAGTGATGACCGAGTGGAAGAACACAGTGATGACCAAGTGTCATTATTTTGACAGTTTGAGAGAGATTTGAGATCCCAGCTGACATAGTTGACTTTATTGGGATATGTGACGCGTATTTAAGATAAGGATGATTGTTGTGGAGAATTAAATGTGCATTTAATATATCTTTAACCATTTTATGTAAGGATTCAAGGAGTTTTAGGATGTATTCTACAATGTAGATGGAAATGAAATGTTGGAAGGATTTTTTGGATCTGACCAAACCCTAATATCTATGATGATGATTAAGTGGAAAAATATCGAGCTACCTAATCAGAGAGGTATAAGATTAACCTAATTGCAGGTTATATATGTGTTGTAGAGGTTAATTCGGTTGATTGGAAAATCTAAGCAAAAGTAGAAAAGGCTGAAGAGAGGAGTACAAGATTGCACAATGGTGATTTATTGAAGGATTTATGAGCAAATCTGAGTGATAGAGATGAAAATGGAGGTCGATTAGTAAATTAGTAATTGAGCTATAATTGGATATGTATTTGCAAAGTGAGTTGTATGTTTTAGGTCATAATTTTTTGTTACTCTCTAACCATTGTATCAGTTGCAAAATCCTTTTAAATAAAGGTTGACCTAATAGTCATATTGCTAAATCCTTTAATCAATGTGAAATTCATATGGAATGGTCTAAGCCCTCTAACAAGTCTCACTTTTAATAGGGTGATTAAATCCTTTAACCGAGTCACATTTAACACTGTGTATTGTAACCTTTGATAGGGTTGGCTCCTCACAGAGCTCACTTTAGAAGAGTAAAAATTGGTAGCATGTTACTGGTGGTTTTTCCTATATTGGGTTTCCACGTTAAATCTTGGTGTCATACTTGTGTGAATTTTATTTTATGTGTTGTAGTGTTAAGATTTTTATATTCTGCAAGTTGATTACATTAGGACAGTAAACTGCAAGTTTATATTATTTATTATATGCTATAGAGACCGAGTGGATTACTGAGTGGATCTGAGTTGGTTAAAGTGTTTGAATGTTCAATTGGTACATCTATACCTTGGATAATTGAGTCACCCCCCTCTCAATTATTCTCAATCATTGTAAGTATCAGAGCTATTGTGGTGCTTGTAGAGAAAAGTTTGAAGGTAATTAAAGCTAAAGATCAAGATGTATAAAAAGGAGGTACCAGGGTTGAACAAGGGTAATTTACCTGCATGGAAAATTTTGATGAAGTTACACCTAGTTGGAATTGGAGATGCTACAAAATACTGTGGAAAATGATTACATAACAGTACTTACTATTATGACAGCCAACAGATGAAAGAAAAACAATAATACAACCAAGCAATGTTGGAGATTGCATCAGCCCTAAGCTATCCTAAATTTGAAGACATAAAAGATTGCAAAAATGCAAAAGAAATGTGGGATACACTAGAAAATATCTATGGAGGTGATACAAATGTACTGAGAGCCAAATCTAAAAGCTTGAGAGGTAATTTTGATGAAATGAGAATGCAATATGGTGAAAGTATTGTTCAATATTGTATCGGAGTTAAGGAGGTTGTGAATGTTATCAGAGGAGCTAATGGAACTATTAGTGATGATACTATTATTAGAAAGGTACTAAGAACCTTAATTCCTATATATTCTATTAGAATATCTTCTATACAAGAACTGAGATGTACTCCTAGTAACAACTTAAATCTAGAAAGTTTAGTTGGTAGACTTATTACTTTTGAGTTATCAATTTTTGATAATTTCACTCCTCACCATGTTGATTATGCATTCAAATCACAATTGACTCTTCATAAATCAAAGAAAGGAAAAGAAAGACATATGAATAGAGATAATGACACTTTTGATGAAGATCTTGATGAACTTGTTCAGAACTTATGGCTAGAAGAATACTAAGAGGAAAAGTAAAATTCAAAGGTAAACTTCCTATAATCTATTTTGCATGTAACAAAGTTGGTCATATTACAGCAAGATGTCCTGACAGGAATGACAAGGATGATAGAAGAGAATTAATGTACAAAGACAAAAGGGATGATAGATATTTTAGAAGGTATAAGGAATATAAGGACAAAGGTAAGAAATCCTTCTATATTGTTGAAGAAGAAACTGATAGTGAATTTGATAAATCTGATGACAATGATATAGTTGTTTATGTTGCTATGAAAGATGATTCTAATGAAGATGAGAAAACTACACTTATTTCATTAATGAGTAAAGGTGCTAGATGGATAATTGATAGTGGTTGCTCACATCACATGACTAGTGATACAATAAATTTGAAACCTTAAACTATTGCAAGGGTAGTAGTGTTAAGTTTGGTAATGACAAACCATGTCCTGTGAAAGGAAAAGGATCAATAAAACTGACTGATAATATCACATGTGACAATGCTTATTGGGTTGAAGGACTAAACTATAATTTTTTGAGTGTTGTTCAATTGAATACTTTTAGATACCGAGATGAGTTCCATCAGAGAAAGGCTAAAATTTTTGATGCTACTGGTGAACTAATTGGAAGTGGAGAACATACAAGAGGTAATTTTTTCTATCTATATTTATCTAATGAGACATGTTTGTTTGCACAATATGATGATATATGGTTATGACATAAGAGGTTATGTCATGTGAACTTTGACAATTTGGTAAACATTAGTAAGATGAAAAGAGTAATAGGGTTACCAAGATTGAAGAAACCTGATAATGTTATGTGTAAGCAATGTCAATTGGGAAAAATGACAAAGTCTAGTTTTAAAAGCATAACCTATACTTCTGATGATATTTTGGAATTGGTTCATACTGATCTTTGTGGACCTATTGGTGTGCAAATTTACTGAGGTGATAAATATTTCACACTATTTGTTGATGATTACTCTAGAATGATGACTATAATGTTTCTCAAAGAAAAATATGATGCTTTCCAGTTGTTTAAGTGGTATTTGGAAAAATTTGAAAAAGAGACAGGTAAGAGCTTGAGATGTCTAAGATCTAACATAGGATGAGAGTTTATATCTAATGAGTTCAATCTATTCTGCAATGATAGAGGAATTATACAACAGATGTCTGCTCCAAGGACTCCCCCACGGAATGGCATAGCCAAGAGAAGGAATAGATCAATAATGGATTGTGCTAGAACACTGATGATAGAAAATAATATTGCACAAAGTACTAGAGAGAATCTGTAAGTATAACCATCTATACCTTAAACCGACTACAAGTCAAGAAAGGTACTGATATTACACCTTATGAGTTATGGTATGATTATACACCTAATGTAAAATATTTTAAATTTTTTGGGAGAAAATGTTATATACTGAAGGATGATAGAAATGGAAAACTTGATGCTAAGAGTGATGAAGGCATATGCCTAGGTTATTCCACTAAGATAAAACTATATAAGTGTCTGAATTCTAACACTAACAAAGTTGTGCAAATTGCAAATGTTAGAATTGATGAATATGCAGAAAATAATGAAGTGGAATGTAAGCAAGAACCTGAAGATTACAGATCTTTCATTTATATAAATGAAGGAGAGCCCAACAGTTTGCCTGAACTTGAAAAAGAAGCTATCAAACAATAGAATGATGTTGCCGAGAAAAAACAAGAAAATGTCAAGTTACAGAAAGACGTTGTCGTGCATCAAGAGGAGACTATCAAGGAATAAGGAGAGACACAAAATGAACCTGAAATTAACTTTGATGATGAATCTAAGGAAGAATAGCAAGATCAAAGGAGACCAAAGCCTACACTAGAAAAGTATGTAAGAAGACATCATAAACCAGATCAAATTATTGGAGATGAAGACTCAGAGGTCATAACAAGAATAAAATTAAAAAATTGGACATGCTTATTATGTTAATTTGAGCCAAAATTAGTGAAACATGCTTTGGGTAATGAAGATTGGATACAGACCATGAATGAAGAGATTGAGAAAATCAAGAACAAAACTTGGACACTAGTACCTAGAACAAAGGACAAGATTGTTATTGGAACCAAGTGAGTATTTAGAAATAAGATGAATTAACATGGACAAGTAATAAAAAATAAGGCCAGATTGGTATGAAAATATTATGCACAAGAAGAAGGAATTGACTATGGTGAGACATTTGCCCTAGTTGCAAGATTGGAAGGAGGTAGAACTCTACTAGCTTATGCAGCTTACAAAAGATTCAAAGTATATCAAATGGATGTCAAATCAGTATTTCTAAATGGAATACTGGAAGAAGAGGTATACATTGAACAAGTTGAAGGATTTGTTGATTCAAGAAAGAAGAATATGGTTTGCAAGCTACATAAAGCATTGTATGAATTGAAGTAAGCCACCAGAGCATGGTATGAGAGATTACACAATTACTTAGTCAAGATTGGATTTACAAGGAAAAATGACAACAATAATTTGTACTTAAAGACTGAGAAAGGTAAAGGGATATTGTTAGCTAAAATATTTATTGATGATATCATATTTGGAGGACAAGATTTTATGCTAATTATTTGTAAAAGAGATGCAAACTAAATTTGAGATGTCTATGTTTGGAGAGATCAAATTCTTTGTTGGTTTGCAAGTATATTAAATGAAGAAAGGTATCTACATTACTCAATCTATGTATATCAAGGAGATACTGAAAACTTTTTCCATGGAGGAATCTGGACCTATAAGTACCCCTATGACTACTAGACAAAGACTATCAAATATTGATGAGACAACTGAAGTGAATCAAACCTTGTATAGATCAATGATTGAAAAACTACAATATGTTGTCCATAGTAGACCATATATTGCATTATAAATTGGGATTGTTGCAAGATTTTCTTCAAATCCTAAAGATAGTCACATGATGGTAGTGAAAAGGATTCTGAGATATTTGAAGGGAACAGAGGACTATGGATTATATTACAAGAAGAATGAGAAGTTTGAAGTGAAAGATTACACAGATGCGGATTGGGTAGGTAATGTTGATGATAGAAAGATTACAATTGGTGGTGCATTATTTCTAGGAAAGAGATTAGTATAATGGATAAGCAAGAAAAAAATTGTATTTCTCAATCTACAGTAGAATCTGAATATGTCGCAGCAGCAGTGAATTGTTCAAACATAGTGTGGATCAAGCAATAGTTGAAAGGTATGAGGGAAGAGATCACAGAACCAGTTGTTATTTTTTGTCATAACACTAGTGCTATTAATATTTCAAAGAACCCTGTGATGCATACTAAGACCAAGCATACTGCTATCAAGTATTATTACTTGAGAGAGCTAGTACAAGACAAAGAAGTAAGACTTGAATATGTAAATACAAAGGAATAGTTGGCAGATATATATTTAGTAAGTCTTTACCTAAGGATGCTAAAGAGTATCTAAGAGGAAAGTTAGGGGTGATTCCCCTATATGAGGCTAACTGAGATCACATGGAGTGGTTTCATCAAATGTATTACATAGAATACCTAACACATTGATGCAAAAGGTGGTCACACTTTAGGAGTTGCCTAAAGCTGTGAAGTGTTAAGAAAAAGATGTTGATAAGTCATAAGCAAGATGACAGAGGTAGCATAGAATTCAGAAACCTGACACAGAGATATCTAAATAATGAAGATGTATGTCTTTGGCATTGTTATCAAAGAGGGAGATATACTATAAGAGAAATCAGTAAGGAAACAAAGAGGGAGATATACCATTGAGGGATAAATATTATGATAGATAAGCTACAGAGAGAGATCTATCCAAGAGGGAGAAATATTTGTATTGGAGAGAATCTGAATGAAGTTAAGGACATTAATGAAATTTTTTTTACAGAACATACTTTTTGGATTGTTTGGGAACCTTGCATATGTTGTTTGTTTGCATGTGTTTTCCATTAATTGCAAAGAGGGAGATTGTTGGGAACTACAATTGAAACAATTGTTATATTTCCAATAATCTCAAACCTTAACTGGTAAGACAATTTCTATCTTGTAAAGTGCCATATCAATTGATTGAGGAAGAAGATTTGAAAAGAACAGATAACAAGAAGACCTAGTGAAATGGTTGAGTTATGTGGAACTACAATGGGTACTTGATGAGATCGCACCTTGACAAGATAATATATTGTTTATCTTAAGTCTAAGTAAATTTTGGATGACTAAAAGATTAGTCTTGACCGAGTAATAGAGAAGAATATTAAGGAACTTGAGTTTGTGCCAAGTGATGTGTGTCGACCGAGCATCAATATTAACCGAGCGTCAGTAAATTACCAAGTTATCTAGTGATGGCCGAGTGGAAGAGCATAGTGATGATTGAGTTTCAATATTTTGACAGTTTGAGAGAGATTTGAGATCTCACCTGACATAGTTGATTTTCTTGGGATATGTGAAGCATATTTAAGATAAGGATGATTGTTGTGGAGAATTAAATGAGAATTTAATATATGTTTAACTATTTTATGTATGGATTCAAGAAGGAGTTTTAGGATGTATTATACAATGTAGATGGAAATAAAATGTTGGAAGGATTCGTAGGATCTTACCATACCCTAAGATCGACGGTGATGATTAAGCAGAAAAAGATCAAGCTACCTAGTCAAAGAGGTATAAGATTAACCTAATTATAGGCTATGTGTGTGTGGTAGAGGTTAATTCAGTTGATTGACAAATCTAAGAAGAAGTAGAAAAGGCTGAAGAGAGTAGTACATGACTGCACAATGGTCATTTCTTGAAGGATTTCTGAGCAGATCTGAGTGATAGAGATGAAAATGGAGGCTAGTTAGTGAATTAGAATTTGAGCTATAATTGGATTTGTATTTACAAAGTGAGTTGTATGTTTTAGATCACAATTTTTTGTTACTTTCTAACCATTGTATCAGTTGAAAAATCCCTTTAATCAAGGTTGACCTAACAGTCATATTGCTAAATCCTTTAATCAAGGTAACATTCTAATGGAATGGTCTAAGCCCTCTAACAAGGCTCACTTTTAATAGGGTGATTAAATCCTTTAATCGGGTCACATTTAACAGTGTATATTGTAACCTTTAACAAGGTTGGCTCCTCACAAAGCTCACTTCAGAAGAGTGAAAATTGGTAGCATGTTGCTGGTGGCTTTTCCCATATTGGGTTTCCACGTTAAATCTTGGTTTCATACTTGTGTGAATTTTATTTGATGTGTTGTATTGTTAAGATTTTTATATTCAGCAAGTTGATTACATTAGGATAGTAAAATGCAAGTTTATATTATTGATTATGTGCTATAGAGACCGAGTGGATTTGAGTTGGTTAAAGTGTTTGAAATTTTAATTGGTACATTTGTACCTTAGATAATTGATTCACCCCCCCGCTCTTAGTTATTCTAAATCATTCTAACATATCCTCCTTTACTTAGTAAGTTGTAAGATCACCTTGGTTGACTGATAGAAGCTCATTTATGAAATATACAAATGCCACATCCATGGCTCTCTGAAAATTTGCCCCACAATTTGTCAAGCCAAAAGGAATTCTGACATATACATAAGTTCCCCAAGGTGTGGTGAATGCAGTCTTGAATTATTCTTATTCCTTGACCATGACCTGATTATATCCTGAAAATCCATCCAACATTGACATCAATTCAGATCTCGTGACCCTTTGTAGCATGGCTTCCATATTGGGCAAGCCATAGTTCTCCTTTCATGAATTGATATTCAAATTTTTGAATTCTACATAGAGTCTGATCTCACAATTTTTCTTTCTCACTGGTACCAAATTTGATACCCATGTTGAATGTCTGATAGGTTTTATAATTTTAGAATCCATGATCTTTTTTAATTCTTCTTGCATCTTTGGTGCCAATGTGGGATTTACAAGTCTCAACTTCTATCTGAAATTCTTTGCACCTTCTTTCAAAGGAATCTCATGTTGGAAGATATCTTCTCCGTATGATTTCAAATCATCATAAGACCATGCAAAAACATGCTTATATTTCTTGAGAAGATCAACTTTAACAACTCTCTAAGTTTAGGAGACAACTTTTTACCAATGTGTATCCTTTTTGGAGCTTCAACTGTGTTGAGCATTGTTTTTACACAAGTCAACTGCTAGGATCTTGAGATTTGATTTCCTCTCTTGAAAGAATAACAAAGTTATTCCCAAGTTTCTCTGTGGTCATGGTACAACCTTCTTGATAAAATTAGTTGAAGATAAATGTGAATGTTCACAAGGAGGCCTTTTCTGGTACTTTCAAGATGTCAAACTGCAAAACACTTTAGTACTTGTTTTTTTGTATTTTCCAATTTACCAATGCATGTAGCTTACTAATGATGCAAATCTATGTTGAAACTTATGAAGATCACCTAAATATCTATATTTTCAAAGAAAATCAAAAGATTTGGGTAACAAGAGTTTAAACAAATTTTCTAAAAAATAAATCCTGACAAACATAAACCATTTCTGAACCGTTCTTGTGAATTAAATGATGGAAAGGTCAAAACCCACTGAATATGAATCAGACCATGTCGTAGTTTTATACCTTCTAGACACAATCATTTGGAGAGAGAAATATATCAAGACGCGAGATTTTCAAAATCTATCAAAATTGTGAAGCCACAAGCATGTGCACACACATGAGACAAATTTATCATGGAACGAACAAAATTATCTTTCGCAATCATTGTCACAGAAAGATCGATGAACAATAGAAAACTCCAATTTAATTAATTGCAAATCCAAAATACAATAAATGAATGAGCAAAAACACATTCATAAAATTCCCATAGACAACAGAAAATAATCACACAATGAATGAAGCACCAATTGTGTCTCTTTATTGCTCAAATATCTTACCATATTACATTGTTTTGATTACAATATATAGTGCTTTGATCTAAAAACTCTAAACCCCAAAACTAGGGCATCAACAACTCTAAAAAAAATGAAAACAAACTAAAACTAAATATTGCTAAAGAATACTACTACTAAATTGATGTTAGATAGTTTGCATGGATCCTTGATCCTTTTACAATTAGCTTGCCCATGAATTTGGGGTCAAACTCGCTTAGAAACAAGAGAGAGAGGAACTGGAGCTCCATTGTCTTTAACTATAGTCTTTCTTTTGATCTTTGAGTTCTCCCTTGGAACCTTCACTTGGAGTCCTTAATGTGCTGAATACTGCTAGAAAGGATCTAGTTATGCAAAAACAAATCCCAGTGGTGGATCAATCTGATCTAGAACTCTGCCTTTATGTGAAAAATATTCACCACTGGAATGGCCCAGAATTTAGACCCTGACCTTTGCTCCAAATTTTGATGGAGGCAAAATTCACAAAGTATGAAAACTAGTTTTGGGTCCTCTAAAATTTTGGAATTTTTGAGGCCAAAAGGCCAAAAATGGCCCTTGCAAAAATGTCTAAGTCTGGAGAAATTCCCAGTTCAAAATTTGTCTCTCTAGAAGAATTTCCTGTGAGCAGCAACTATGGAAGTATCTCTGGGTGAGCTTCTCGTAACCTTTGTACAATCTCCTGTACTTCTTCATAGTCAACTTCTTGCTCTTCCATTTGGATAAGGTGTTGTTCTTGCTTCTCCCTGAAAGTGGTCAATTTTGAAGAGAAGAACTTCATTTCTTCCTCATGTTCTACCATTCTCTGTATGTCTTCTTCAAAGTAGAAAAGTTGATGGAGGTCTTCTTTCACACCGACCCTTGCCAAGATACCCTTGAAATAATGTATGATTTCTCTATTTGGGCACATGATTTGATTTTATTCATCTAGATATAGCTCCAAGTTAATACTTGTGAAGAAATTTTCTATTTGTTCCACCCACTTCATAACTCCCTCATGTTTTTGGTGTATGTAGTCTAGACATTTCTTGCAAACCTTAACTGTTTTAGCTATACTCTTGATCCATGCACCAAAATTGTCTAGCTTCGCGCCTTCATATACCTTTACCAAAATTTGGAAGCGTTGCTTCTTGATTATCTTGAGGTCCCATAGAGCGATTTTCCATTTGGTTAATTTAAAATCTAACCCCGTGTCACTCTCCATCATGTCCAAAAATTTGGTTATTTCCACTAGGATGGCTTTGAAAGGTCTAAAGATTGTCTTAATAACTCCTTCTCAAAAATTTTCAAAGTCATTCCTCCACTCAGTGCATTCTTGTAAGAAAGGAGTCAGTCCTTTCAGCAATTCCGGAGCATCTTTCTTTTCAAGGACAGCTTGTAATGCGACTTCTAGAAAATTTGGGTCAATGGGAACAACTATCTTGTGAATTAGTTTCTTAAGAGCCTCAATCTTCTCAGTTAGTGCCTTGATCTTCTCCTTGTCCTTATCTATAAAACCCAAAGAATGTTTTATTTCTAGTGTCACTAGATTTTTACTCCCTTCCCTTGTAGGTTCCCCCAAATCAACTTCCTCAAAAGTGTAGTCATGTGGGGTTATCGGTGCCTGGGTGATACCGATGGAAGGACCCAGTACCTGTTCCTTCTAGTGACCCTGTGTGTCCTAAATGACATATGATATGGTCCTTGTTGGTTCACTAGATTCAGCTTGATGGAAGTCTTGGCCTAGGAAAGACATGTCTGCCTCTTCCTCTTCTTCTTCTATGTATATCTATTTCCTTGGCTGAATTTCTTTAGTAAACCAAGTTGGTTTAGTAAAGGCAGTGAAAGGATCATAGGGTGCAATAGTTAGTACCAGAGCGGAGCCTGATTCATTTTGGGTTATCTCCTCTTCCTGTATTTCCTCCTCTTCATCCTCTTTTTCTTCTCCTTCTCCTTCCTTTTCCCCCCTTTCTTCCTCTTTCTCTTCCCCTTCTCCAATAGTATCTTTCTCTTTGTTTTTCCTTCCATCTTCTTCCTCCAAAGAGCTAGCTAAGATTTAGGCCCTAAGATCGGTTATTGGCTCCATCATTGTCTGGGGAGGAGGCATTGTCCATGTATCTAGCAACACTTGGGGAGTTGGGTTAGAGGCATATAGTGGAGATGAAGGTGGTGGATTAGGAGCTTGTGAAAAAGGTGGAGGATTAGGTGTGGGAATGGGAATAGACGGTGGTGGAGTAGGAGTGGGAATTGGGAGAGATGATAGTGGAGTAGGAGTAGGGATGGGAAGAGATGGTGGTGGAGTAGTTGTATGATGTAGGTGAATCTGAGGATCTTGGAAAATATTTGGTTTCCATATTTTTGGTTTCTCTAGAGCTCATTTGAAGGATGGAGTTATTGGTGTTGTCTTGTTCAGGAGCTTTCTTCTTGGTGTTGTTGTTTGTTTCTGTGGTTACCAATGGGTTTCAGTGTTGTTGTTTGTCCCTGTGGTCACCGATGTGTTTCAGTGTTACTGTTCGTTCCTGTGGTAACTGACGGGTTTCAATGTTGTTGTTCATTCCTATGGTCACTGATAGTTTTAGTGTTATTTCTAGGCTTTCGGTGTTCTTGCTCATCAAATGGGTTTCTTTGGGTGTTGGATCTGGAGGCCGACTTGTTGGCCAATATTTTTCATTCAATATTGTTGTTGGTATATTTAATTTTTGTGGGAGGCTGACATGGTCTTGGGATTTTAATTAATTGTAATTGCAAGGCTGACTTGAGGCTTACTTAGTATTTATAGAGGGGTTTGGGTAGAGTTGTATAGGAGAGGAGGTGTGGAAGGATCATTCTAGAGTCCAAGTCCTGGAGTGTCGATTGGAGTAGGTGGTCATGGAATTCAGTCTTGGATTCTTAGATGAATGAGGAGTAGAACGGAGGTAGGAGAAGAAGAGTTTGAAGAGTTCTTGTGAGATCTATAGATCTGAGAGAGTGGAAGGAAGCTGGAAGAGCTAGTGGAATGTTAGCGTAGGAGGCAAGAAGATTGCTTGGTCGCTTGTGAGCACAAGATTAGATTTTGTATTGGAGTTCCTATCAGGTTGTTGTGTGGTGTGTCACAAATCTGAAGTAGTTTGGAAGGCGAATCTAAAGCTTGTAGTGAGTTTTTGTATAATTGGAAGAATTTTGGACAGTCCTTTATTGGATCCTCTAACCTTGACTGCATCAAGTGGTATCAGAGTGTGGTTTGTTTTGTCTGGGAGATTGATTACAGATTTTTATTCTAAAACTTGTGAACTGTAGCCTAGTTGTTTGTGAGGTGGTTGATGGTGGATGATGCTTACAACAACTTGGAGGTTGTCACAAGGTGGTTGGAATTGGATTTTTTGTTGAGGGTTTTCGAAGATCTTGGAATATGCTTCTGAGAAGATTGGACCCTAGAATGGTTGATTAGATTGTTGAGGATCTTCTAGTTGAGATCTGTGATGATATGAAGAAGCTGAAGACTAAGGCCTTGGAAGAGATTAGGGTTTCCTTTGTTGAGCTTGGTAACTCTAGATCTGTTAGTGTTGTTTAAATTTGGGTAGAAGATGATAATTGTTTTTCTAATCAGTATGAGAGTGTGGATGAGGCTGGTGAAGATGGTGGACATATTGATATGTTTCTTGTTGATAAGCTTGAGTGCTTTGATGAGGTTACTATTGCTGATGGAGATGTTGGAGAGTTTGAAGGTCTTGTGCTTGGGTATGTAAGTGGATTTGGTTGGTGGTATGTTTCTGAGCAGAGATTGTGGATATCAGACCAGAGGAGGAAGAATGTGATAGTGTGGAAGTTGAGGTTCTTGACTTTGAGGATGTGGAAACCGATGGTTAAGATGAAGTGGTGGATTCTTGATTTGCATCTAGAGTCTAAGTGTGGGGCACACTTCTTTTGTTACCCCGGGTGTCTGATACAGGTGCATCTAAGGAGCTTGGAAAATATTTGATTGCCATATTTTTGGTTGCTCTAGAGCTCAGTTGAAGGATGGAGTTCTTGGGGTTGTCTTGTTAAGGAGTTTTCTTCTCGGTGTTGTTGTTCATTTCTATGGTCACCGATAGGTTTTGGTGTTGCTATTTGTTCCTGTGGTCACCGACAGGTTTCAGTGTTGCTATTTGTTCCTATGGTCACCGATGGGTTTCAGTGTTGTTATTCATTCCTATGGTCACCAACACATTTTGGTGTTATTTCCTATCTTCCAGTGTCCTTTCTCACCAAATGGGTTTCTTTGGGTGTTGGATCTGGAGGCTGACTTGTTGGCCGATATTTTTCTTTTAATATTGTTGTTGGTGTATTTAATTTATGTTGGAGGCTGACTTGGTCTTGGGATTTTAATTAGTTGTAATTGCAAGGCCAACTTGTGTCTTTCTTAGTATTTATAGAGTGGTTTGGGTAGAGTTTTATAGGAGAGGAGGTGTGGAAGGATCATTCTTGAGTCCAAGTCCCGGAGTGTTGATTGGATCAGGTGGTCGTGGAATTTAGTCTTGGAGTCCAAGCTAAATGAGGAGTAGAATAGAGGTAGAAGAAGAAGAGCTTGAAGATTTCTTGTGAGATCTACAGATCTGAGATAGTGGAAGGAAGCTAGAAGAGCTAGTGGCAGGTTGGCTTAGGAGGAAAGAAGATTTCTTGGTGGCTTGGGAGCACGAGTTTAGATTTTGTCTTGGAGTTCCTACTAGGTTGTTGTGTGGTGTGTCACAGATGTGGACTAGTTTAGAAGGCGGAGCTGAAGCTTGTAGTGAGTTGTTGTATAAATGGCAGAAGGTACATGGCCTGATGCTTATAGAAGATCTTTGTGGTAGATCTTAGAGTTATTTCATTATATTTTTCCATAACCAGGAAGGCCTTACAGCCTGGCATGTTGCATATAATTTGATGATATGAGAGAAAATAAAATTAATATTGATATATCTTGAGTTGTGTGTTATTCCACTGTGTTATTATTGTGTTGCTACAAGTTTGGATAGTCCATTCTTGGATCCTCCAAGCTTGAATACATCATTGTAAGGGTTGGAAGAGATGGTGGTGGAGTAGGTTTAGAAGTTGGAAGAGATGGTGTGGAGTAGGAGCTACATCCTTTTCTGGTGACTTATCTAGAGTAGTGTGGGTGGTTTGATCCTCAAAGGATGTAGGTACACCTTGGGTCCCTGCCTCTTTACTTGTACTTGCATCCCTTGTTGGGAGTGGCACATCTATTATGGGATTTGTGAATTGACTTGGAAGTGGGGTAAGGATAACTTGTGGGTTCACTAGTACATGCCCCCTACATTAACCTCCATTGTTGGATGGAGAGAATATTGATCTTGGTCTCAAAATCCTTTGAGTCCCTCGAATTCAGACATGAGGAACTCATCTTAACCAAGTACATCTAGAGGGTTGTCCCATTCCCCTTGTATTCCTCTCCCTCCATGGGTAGGTGTATCTTTACTAAGATCATTTTCTATGAATATCATTGTCCTATATTTTTTCCTTCTAACCAAAGGTATATCCTCCTCTTCATTTTATTCCCCCTCTAGTTCCTCCTACAGGGTTTTGATTTGCGGAGAGGCAGATGCTCTTTTCCTCTTGTATACCCTCTTATTCTCTCCTAAGGTAGTATCGATAACCAAAGATTGACCAAAAGTAGTGGGAAGTTCCCCTGGTGTGGCAAGTGGGTGATCTAGGGGTGGTGTTATACTCCATGTCATCTTTTTATTTGGCTTCTTATGCTTGGGATTGGATCCATATACAATGGGATGCTCATGGTTGTACACCATCCCTAGTTTGTGTGGTGGAGAATTCTAAAAAAGAGGCATTGCGAACTTCTCTCCATATTTCCTATCCTATTTTGTGGGATGGTTCACTTGTGCCTTCATAAGAATAGGATCCATTCAGAAATTTTTTCTTATCCATGAATTGGTAGCTTTGATTATATGCCTTTCCTTGAATTAGATGTAATCATTCTCATCTTTATCTATGTGAACATTTAGGATTGGTCATGTGTATATCTTATCTGTGTTAAAAAGAGGGTCTAACACATCTTCTTTGTCTCTATCCCAGACCTTGGGGGAAATTTTGATCTCTAAGGAAACCCCTTCCAATTTCAAAGTAATCCTACAATAGTCCCTTATCTGGACTTCATAATCGTCCACGTAGTTGATCTAATGATCCTTTATGTGTGGCTCATGGATATAGTGTTTACCCATGATGTGGTTGTAGGTACCTATAGGGTCAAACCTGGGCTTGATGTGTGAATAAAATGGAAATGAGCACTCATCCCACTCAAATTCCAAGGAATTACATATATTCATGTCCTATAGAGTATATGGCTTGACTGATATAGGGAAATCCCAACGGTGCTTCTTTTTGTGCTTGATGTGTTCATAGGCATCTGCTAGCTACCTGGCCATTTCTATGATGATGATTGAATCAGAAGGATATCTAGGTATCTTCTTGGGTTTGAGAGTATATCACGCTACCCTTATGTAGGTGAATGTTTTGAACTATAGGTAAAAGGCCCCTATTACCCTAACCTTGGCTGCAACCTCTTTAGATAGCCTTTTGGCATAATCACCCTCTATGGAATAGATGATCACAAAGATGAAAGCATCATTTACCACCCTATAATCAGGATAGTTTTCATTCATCTTTTCTTTCCTTTTCATTTGTGGGTATACTGTGAAAGGCGACATGTTTGGTTGGCTGAAGACTCCATATTTCACTTGCCCCAGGTACTCTACCCTTGCTACTAGTAAGTACACCAAGTATGATGTCATGTAAAATTTTGGGTTGTGGTTCACTAATGTTAATTGCTCATCTAATTTATCACTTAGAATGGTTTCCCAATCGAACATGGCCTTTTGCCATTTGATCCTCTCAATTAGCATGATCATCTAGTTTTCAAGCTCAATGGACTGAGGTAGTCCATACAGTCGGCTCAACATTGTAACCGCAGCTTGGATGTCATCCTT
Organism: Thuja plicata; assembly: GCA_018584345.1. Lineage (NCBI taxonomy): Eukaryota > Viridiplantae > Streptophyta > Pinopsida > Cupressales > Cupressaceae > Thuja > Thuja plicata. The sequence goes on from MU227803.1 coordinate 502,209, forward strand.
GAGGTATCCTATCCTCAAGTCAATCTTTTCAATATTTTTCTTTGGCATGGATTGAATTAGGTACTTGTGATTAGTGATTTCATATGCCTCTAGATGTGTTATGCAAACCACTTCAGGCCTTTATTGGCAGGAAATTCATAGAGTTGGTCTACCCCTTTCTGAAGATGGAAGACATCTTCAATGTTGTCTACTCTGAGATCTTAGACCACATCTCCTTCCTTGTTCTTGAATACCCTCTCATTAGGCATAGAGTGGTGCATTAGGTTCATGATCAATTCTGAGCCCAGAATTGATACTAGGTGTGCTACTATATTTACCAGACCTAATAGGACCAGGGTGGTGCAATCAAAATATCTCTCAGTAGGCTTGGAACATTTGGTCAAGAATTCATTCTAGTCCACATTGCCTATGTCGGTGTTGGTAACCTCTTGATGGTGGTTCCTAATTTTAAAGGGAGGGTAGAACCCCTTGAATAGGTACTTCATTTGTGATCTAATGTTCCTTTCTGACATTCCTATAAGAAAAACATGCAAACATCAGTATTTATTCAAAACAAACTATTTAGGAAAGAAAAGCAAACTAAAAAAAACTTTAAAAAATAGAGGCCATGGCCCCAAAATAGTCAGAAATGAAACTTGGTGTAGTTTTGGTCATTCGGCCTAGCGGACACCAAAAATAAGGTCACGGTGTGAAAGGCCAAAAGCTGCAAGAGGAGCTGAAGTGTTGTTCTTTTGGACATTTGGAGTGTGAAGTTACAATAGAAATATGGCGTACAAAAGCATGAAAGCTCTTGAGGTGCGAAAGGCTGAAGGCAAGTTGAGGATCCCCCTTTCGGGAATTTAGATTACGAAGATGCAAAAGATCCTTGGAGTGTGAAAGGCCAAAACATTCTACGGTGACCTTGTTTTCGGTGTGTTGGATGTCCAAGATTTTGAGACCTCCAAAAAATTGAACGTCCAAAATTATAAAGTATGATGCCTTTGTTGTACTTGGTGTTTTTGAGCTTTCATGATCTGATGAATAGGGCCTATTTTTGGCCTTTCAGAGGCCAAAAACCTGCGACTACCAAGAAGACAAAAAAACCTAAAAAACTAAACAATAACCCTAAAGATAAATAAAACAATGAAAGATGCCTAAAAAAACTAGGGCCAAGGACGTAGTAACCTTAGGGCAACGAGGTTTCAAAATGGAAACCTAGAGACTGTTGACAAAATAAAAAAAAATGCAACTAGGGAACGCGAAGGAAGAAAAAAGAACACTACGAAGGCAAAGGGCGAAGGAGGGAAATGAAACCAACCTTCAAAGGTGTGAAGATGGTATTGGAAAGTATGTATTTATGGATTGATATGATACACTTGAGGATTTTCATTTATGGCAACACATCTGGAATGATTATCACTTGAAGTTGTTTATGGTTTTGGATGTACAAATAGAAAAATGACTAAATAGAGTAATTAGAAATACAGAGTATAGTGGTACAATTTTTGAAAGTGAAGATTGTATGCACCCTAAAATGGTCGCCTAGACTTTGGGCCCCCATTTCTCAATTTATCAAATCCCTGAATCAATATTTTCAAATATCAACAATATCAATTATATCAATTTCCTTGATCAAATCATAATCAATTCAATATTTCCTAAGGTTTGAGCCTTATT
>MU227803.1:513829-542431 GCA_018584345.1 Thuja plicata
TATATATATATATATATATATATGAAGAATATTTTTGTAAAGTGATGCAAGAAATAGAGTAAGTGTGGAAGTGATGAGATGGAATGCATGGATGCATTGTGAAGTAAGACAGATGCGAGCTACAACTAGAACTATCTAAGTGTGGCTGATGCTTGTAATGTTCACTACTGAGATTTGATTATAGCATAGCTATTTTTGATTGTAAGAGTAGTGTGTTCAGTATACCTATAACACGGTTTTGTATTCCCCTAAGAGGGAAATTTACTAATGTAATATTCACCTCCTAATAGAGTTAGGTCTCCTAACAGAGACACTATACTTTTAGTGCATATTTGTGGGTACCATCCCCACTAGGTTTTTCCCTTGGACAGGGTTTCCTCAACAATAAGTCATGGTGTTATGAGTTATGTGTTGTGTGCTTATGTTCTTTTCATTTCAGTAATTATATGGTTAAGTTAGAAATTATTAAGTTCATGTTTAAAGTGTTGTAATACTTATTCACCACCCCTCTTAGTATTACTTAATCCTAAAAATTGGTATCAGAGATTTTGACCCTTGGAGAAAAAGTTTAACAACTTAAGGTAGATCGAGATGGATTCTGAAAGCTTGGAAGAAAACTTTGAAGTAGCACTTGAAGGTTTTGACAAAGTTAAGGAAAAGAATGGTGACTTGAAATTCAAACTAAGAAGAGTAGAGGGACTCATTAAGAAACTAAAAGAACATATTAAACTTTCCAGAAGTCAGAGACAAGATCTTATGGTTAAGATTAAAGAAGATTCGAACAATGATAATTCAGATCAAATAATGCAGCTTTAGCAAGAGAAAGATACCTTAAAGCTTGATTATGAAACTACTTCACTACATATGGTTAAAGAGATTCAACAAGGAAAAGAGGCTAATAAAAAATTGAAGAAACCCTGAAGGATGATAATATCCAGATGGGACAAATGAAGACTAAACTTGAACACTACAAGAAAAAGTATTTGGAATTAGAGAAATACAATCAGATCATAAAAGGAGAACTTGTTGTGGAAAAGAATCATATTGAGAAACTTCACATGAGCAGTAGCTTGATCGATGAATAGAGAGACAGACAGAAACCTAAAGGAGACATAACTGGTGTTGGCTTTAATGAAGTTGAATGTTCAAAGAATCAAGAAGAAAACTTTGATGTGAAGATTGATGGAGAAAGACCTACTCTTGAAGAACCTAAAGAACATATCAGACCTTTCATAGGTAGATGTTTTAGTTGTAACAAGATTGGACATATGAAGAGAGATTGCAAAGGTAAAATCCCCTTTCAAACCTTTTTTTGGTTATTGCTTTAACTGTTATGCATATGGGCACAAAAAAGTAGAATGTAGGAAACCTGATCAATCAAGATACAAGCAAGATTACATTAGTGAGGAGACAAAAGCTAAGGCAACATGTTATAAATGTAATAACCTTGGGCACATTGCAAGGTATTTTAAGTTGTAGGTTAATCAAAATAGATCACCTCTTATATGCTACAAATACAACAATCCAGGGCATATAGAAAATTTTTGCAAGTATAATGGAATTGAAAATAGAAGAGGACCACCTCCTATGGTTATAAAGAAGAATATTGGTGATACTGGTAAGAGTCTTGTAGAGTAAATAAGTGAATTTGAGAGTTGTTTCAAGAAAATAGAAGATATCAATAATAATAAGGTATGGAAGGTAAAAGAATCTAGAGACGATAAAGTTTAGGGAGAGTCAGAAAATGCTACTGAGTCTTTTCCTAGTGCTAACTTTGCTACATCAACCTTGATGGCCAAGCATGGCCTTCGGGGGAGCATTGGAAGAATACATCATAAATTTATCTAGCCCCTACATTTGAGGAGTAAGCTCTTGCGAGATTAGGGAGAGTAGGTAGAGATGTTTTGGAACACATATTTGTGATCACATGGTTTTATATATCTATATATTATTATTTCTAGATTGCCAATCTACTGGTTTGTGTGCATAAATGATTTTATTGGTAACTACATCATTTCTCACTCAGCAAAGTATAAGGATAATTGAAAGATCATAATTGGACATCATTTGCAGAACAAATCCTAAGGAGATCAGAGTCTTGAGAAGAAATAGAATTGGAGCAAGTAAATTAAAGAGTTTGATCAAAGCAGAGATTTTGCATTTCCGTAGTAAAAGGTATTTAGATTGATTGTGAAGCTTTTCAAATGGATACACCTATGATTTTTGATATTTCAAAGAGACCTAGGTACAAATTCAAGAAACATCCTTTCAAATCTACTAAGGATGACCCTAAAGGTGCATTTCCTCAAATACCCTATGGATTTTTACATGTCAAAGATATTAGGGCATATATACATTGTAAGTTTGAAACTTTGGGAGACAAAGAAATTGCTACAGAGATGAAGAGCATGTTAGGTGATGATAGAAGGATGAAATGAGTTCACACACCTAAATGACCTGAGCATTATGAAGATAACTAAACTTCATGACTTTGACGAAGAAGAATGGATAAAGATATTATTAAGTAGAGTTCATGATCAATTCATATGGCTTGTAGATCAGCATGTGAAGATCTACAATGACTTTACACATGCCATAACATGTTTGGACAATGTTGATATAGTACCTGCTACTGAGAAGAATACTAAGAAGATGCTAGAAACCCTAATGCATTCATAGTGGGATAGAAGAGAGATGACCTTAAATGATGTATTCCAATAGGTTGTAAGATTGATTACCCTGATTTTGGGCTATAAACTCCATTATAGCAGCCGACTAAATTCTGTATCAGCAGGTGTAATTTTAATGGCTTATAAGATGGTGAAGGAAAACACTAAGTATAATCTATGTGAAGTCTTAACACAAAAATTCTTGGTGAATGTGAGGCAGAAAAAGAAGGACAAATATAAAGGATTTAGATTTGGATCTTTAATGGTACACATGTACACTCACATTGTTCACAAATTTCTTGGTATGCACCCTAGAGCATGGAAAGACAACATACCTACTGGCATTCAAATTTCTCATAGTTATAGAAGATAGAACAACACATTAGTAGATGGTGAATTGTTTGGTATAATCAAAATCCTATAGAGAGAATGAAGGAAAGAGATAATTCTGGAGGCATTAGTGGAAAAATACAAGGACTCAATCTGTTTCATGGTTGAAACTGATTGTGTATGCTTTGAGGCAGCTATACCTAGAAATAAATGGTGCTTTCCACTAGGCTATGAGGTAAGTTCTGAAGTTCTAATCATGCAAGTAGAACACATTCTATTTTTAGAAGTTAATTCATCAAAGGAAAGATGGGGAACATATGAGGAGAATCATCAAAGAAAGCTGAGATAAATCTTGATAAACCAATGAGCAAAGATTGTAGTCAGTTTGTAAGTACTATGAAGGAACCAGATTTCTATGTTTCTGGTGTACATGTGTCATTGGACACTTTACAAGATGTGAGTGAACCCTTTAAGGATAATACATACATTGGAGGAATCAGTGACAAGGATATGACAAAGAAAGAAATTTAGAAAGAAAACATTGATGCAACAATGGAAGTTTCAGCGATTAAGGTTGAAGATTCTTCACCTTTATTGTTGGCAAGTACAGAAAAGTCTTTGAGCACATACGTTGAGAACATGTATAAGGATGAGTTGATGAATTTGTCCTTCATCACATTTAGTAAGGCTAAATAAAAATCTCGGTAGAAAGGAAAGAAGAAGACCAAGGTATTGACAAGAGCAGTTAACACCTTGAACAAACTACTTCTAGCACCTTTTGTTTTTTAGGGAAAAGATGATGCAGAGTGTATGTGTCTGAATGTTGACCTCTAAATCAGCCACAAACACAACATAGTCATTTCTGAATCGTCCAATGGCAAAGATGAACATGAATTATCCATTCCACAATATTGATTGAATCAACCTATTGCCTCCTATTTAGTTAGGGTGTTTAATTACTCTCAGAACGAGAGCCAACAATCATGACCATTGCTAAAATGGAGGATTTGAAAGCATTGAAAACTAAAATTGAAACTATTCTATATGAGAAATGCAATTATAATCTAGGAATGGAAATGCATATTTTAATCTAAGAAGCTTGAAAGAAATAATAGAATTCAGCTATTTGATACATAAGAAAACTAAATTAAGATGTAAAATGCCATTAATCTAAATGAGATTAAACTAAATATGCAATAAAACATTGAAAACATGAGAGAATTGAGACAATATTTTTCTATAGTTTTGATACTCTAAAATTGCTCCTCTTCAAATGAAGAAGAGAAGGTCCATAATATAGAAAAACCTGAAGAGAGGATGAAGATTTTCTTGGAAAGAAACAATTGACTCTTCATCTCCATGGAGGAAGGTGAGACAAAATTGAAGGAATTATTTAATTAAGTAAATGAGTTATTGCCACATGGGTGGCTTTTCACATGGAATTATGAAATTCATTTGAGGATAATCCATTCAAATAACCAAATAATTTTTAATTTCTTTTGATGTGTATTAGCTAAAGGGGGTGGAATTAATTTAATTTAAAAGCACTTAGGACTTTAGAATTAAATTAATTAATCATATGGATTTTTAGCTAATAAATCTTGAAAATTTAGGAATTTAATATAGTGTGAAATTTAAGCAAATTCAGGTTTTCTGCATTTGAGACTAAGTCAATTAAAGACAATTAGGAAGGAGAATTTTCCTAGTAAAATAGGACTTTGATGATGAGAAAATGCACCAAAATTGATTAGAATTGTAAGGTGCCAATTTTGGGGTATTACATTTTGCCCCTCTTTGAATTGATGTGTGAGCAGTGCATTGATTCAAAGAATAGTCTGATGTGACAGATGAAGATTTTGGGAGTCTAGGTTAGGTTGCCAAAACACCGATCAGATTAAGAAGTAGAACCATCTTCAGAATGAAGCATGATTCTCTGAAGTCTAAATTAGATTGTGAAGACAATGGTCCAAATACCAATTGAGAGAAAATTGGAATCGGGGTTAGGTTTCCCCAATGTCCACTGATAGCTTATGAATATTTAGGACTATCTCTAGAATCAGGGTTAGATTTCCCCAATACGAAGGTTAGCCCTCTGAGATCCAGGTTAGGTTTCCCAGATAATAGTCAAAAAGAGATTTTGAGAGACGTTTTTAGAATGAAGCATGACTTTCAAGAATTAGGGTTAGATTGCCCCAATACCCAATGAGATTTCAAGAATCATCTCCAGAACAAAGCTTATTGCCCCAATATCTAGGTTAGATTTCCCAGACACTGGTCAGATTGATATCTTCCACAAGACTATCCCCAGAATGAGGCTCAACCTTCAGGAGTCAACGTTAGATTGACCCGATATCTGTCCCAAAAAATAGCCAATAGAGAATTTTAGGACTATCTCCACAACGAAGCATAATCCTTGAGGATCCAAGTTAGATTTCTTAGATACCTAGAAAGATACATGACAAGATGACAAGATGCGAGACATCAAGATGCCCCTAGAGATTCAAGTTCATGGAATATCCAATTTTGACCATAAGGTATGAAAAACTGAATATGTGCCAAGTGATGAGATGCCCCTAGAAATAGGGACTTTTGATTCAGATCAGACTGATTCAAGAATGATGCGAAAAGATTTAATGATGCAATCATCCTGCCCCCTCGAGAGCAAAATCGAAAGATGACACAATAGAAAGATGATTGACAGCAAAATATTGCAGATAGAAGTAAGATCAAAGATCCAGAGGAATTCAGAGATAGATCAAGAGAAGGCAGAATTGATTTAGAGTGATTAGGAGGTCTTGTTGATTAGGTTTGACCAGAATTGACTAGAGTTGAATTTTGATGAAAATATTGCAGAAGCCAAGAAAATGATGATGAGAGATGATTTTGACAAGAAAGCGACGTCAGAAAGTTGACTACACAAGCGTCGGAGCACATTGGTCCCAAAATTTTAAAACACAATTTTGAGCTACTTAGGAGTGTCCGAGTTTGATTTCGATCACAAAAATGGATTCAGAACCGGACACTTGTGTAGTCAAGAGGAATCCAGGAAAAAATATGAGAACCTTCAAAGAATGAGAAGACAATGAAGAGAGCACCAAAACTGTTGCTATGCAAGCTTAAAATGCGAATGTAAGCCTAAGCTAAATGCAACCCTAGGACTTGGTTATTGGACTCATCACATAATTATCATCATCGAGTATTTTTGGAACATCAGAGTCAATACAATCCTTACTAGTGCCACTACAACCATAAGAATATGAATATGAATTTCAATGGATAAAATGTAGGAAACAAACATAAGCACTAGGGCACAAAAGCCAAGATGACCTGAACATTGTTTCCAGTTTGATATAGTAAGAGTACACAAGTAAAAAAATAGAGAAATAATAGTCAAGGAGATAGTTCCAACCTCCCCTTGGCATAAAATTAAACAAGATCGAGGGATGTGAGGCCTTTCCACCTTAATGCAGAAGTTCTTATCACATACACCTTGTTTATTTGATGTTGTCAAATCATCGAAACCACATCCACAAGCAGTAGACAAAGAAAATATCAATGAAAACCATGTGAATAGATAGAATACAAAGATATATTCAATCATAGCTTAGCATGTTTCAAATTCTACGAATGTGCTTTTGTTTTAGGGGTGTTAAAAAAACACCATTGTGCTTGTGAGTGCATTATGTTTGATTTCTATCAAGAGATTTTTACGTTGTGATGTCCAATGTGTGTTGAAAAAAATAGATGTGTCCAAAGATAGTGTTGAAAACACTTTTTGATTGGGGTGTTGAGAAACACCAGTTTGTTCCAGTAGATAGTTGTCCTTTAGAATTGACAAGATTACTGACTCGAGTGTAAACTGAAGGTGCGATCAAAGTGGGGAGTCATGCACCCAAGTACTGAACATTGATGTCAAATATGCAAATATGGAGTTGATGTGAGAAATATTAGTAGTACAATGATAGTAGGAAGACACAGTGAGAATCACTGGTGACTAACATGAGAAAGATTCTCATGTATAAAGATTGGCATGAGATCTAGGCATCAGTAGGCAGACTCAGTGAGAACCACTGGTGACTAATGCGAAGAGGAGAGAGAATCCAAAAGATAGGACAATTCCCCCTAGACCAGGAAGATGCCCCCGAGTGTGACCAGTTTCAATCCATGTGAAGTCAAGCAAAATCTTGAAAATAATTGAGAGCAAATGCATGAGCGAGAAAACTAAAGTAGGAAAGCAAACTAAAGCAAGAAAGCAGGAGAGCAAATTGCAAGAAAGCCAAGGGATGTTGTGATAGATATAGCATTATGAAACAAGAGGTGCTTGTTTACCAGGTTTTTACCATCTTGACAAAGATTATATTTTTGCTACCATGACACCTATTTAGCAGGTTTTCATCAATGGCACATTTTTTCTCTTTTTCTCATTTTTTTTTTATATTTTCATTTTTTGATTTTTTTGTTATTTTTCTTTTTTTAATTTTTTTGGTATTATCAAGGTGCCTATTTGTCAGGTTTTCACTAGGATAATAGATACATCAAAGCGCTTGTTTGCCAGGTTTTCACTAAGATGATCTTTTTTTTAGGAGATTTTGCAATTTTTAGGATTTTTCAGAATAGAGTATGTACATGAGCATTCAGAAGACATCTCAACTATAGAACTTCTTCAGATGAAGAGCATTGATAGGATCTTTGAGCTATTCTCCCTCTGTGGTATAGAACTGGTAAGCACCAGACCCAAATATTGCAGTGATAACATATGGACCAAGCCAGTTTGGTTCAAATTTTCCTTTTTGGACCCGATGTTGATTCTTGGGGTTCTCTCTTAGGAAGAGATCACCCATTTGGAATTCCCTTGGTCTAACCTTCTTGTTGTAGCTTTTAGTAATTCTCTTCTGATATGCTCAGAGATGATAGAATGCCACTTTTCAATGTTCATCCAGTAGTTCTAGCTCTTGAAGCTGAGATATTTTGATATTATCATCAGTAATGAGGCCCTTCAGAGAGACTCACAAGGTAGGAATCTCAACTTCAATAGGAAGCACTACATCTACACCATAAACTAGAGCAAAGGGCATGGCCCCTATTGGTGTTCGTATACTGGTGTGGTAAGCCCATAAAGCCAAATTAATCTAGAGATGCCAGTCTCATCCAGATTTGTGTATTGTGCGGTGTAAGATCTTGAGAATAGTCTTATTTGAAGCTTCCGCCTATCCATTACCCTGGGGATAATAGATAGAAGACCAGTGCTGAATAATTCTGAACTTAGTGCATAATTATTTTAGATCCTTGTTCTTGAATTCTCCCAATGTCTAGCAAGGTGTAGGACATTACAGATGGATTAGAAAGCTGATGTATGAGACGAATAGCCAATGATGGATGAATAGGGTGAATGCGACCCTCAAGGACACTCTCTGCAAGATTACCCAAGCTAGGGAAACAATAGTATAGAAATGTAGGCTCATGGAGCCATGTTTTATAGTATTATAGGATAATGAACTAATGTCATGAAAATCATGTGGTCCAAAAGAGTGGACATGTCAAGAGACTTATGAGAAATAATTTTCCATTTTTGTCGTTCTTCATTTAGATCAAGACCAAGGGGTCAATTAAATAGGATAGGGCTAAGGTAGTGCAATCAAGATAAGGGGTGATGGAGGTATAAATGAAATTTTTGGATTATGGAGCAAAGGATGCTCAGAGATAGGAAGGATAGGCTTGGGATAAGCAAGATCACAATAGGGTATCGGGGATGAGAGAAAGTGAATAGGATGATGGAAAGGATAACAAATGTCAGGATACATGATGCTCGTGGATAGGCTCAAATTTGTCAAGATCAACAAAAGGAACATGGATGTTCACAAGCTAGCTGGATGTAAGATATGATGGGAGAAGATGACATGGAAGGAACCTTCCCCCAAGTGAAGAGTGCAAGTAGGAGGAATTACGCATGACGCTTTTTTTCCAGGTTTTCATCATGGTACTTATTCAAGGTGCCACAAGAAGTGGTTTTCACCATAGGATAGATTGATTTATCTTTACTTTTGCTACCATGGTGCCTGTTTACCAGGTTTTCACCAAGGCACCTTTTTTTTTGTACTTTTTGATTTATGGAGGAACTTAAGCTTCTTGCTCTTTAGATAGTGCTCCGTTGAAGGATACTTTATAATAGGCCAAGGCCATTGAAAGTATGCTCAAAGATGTTGATAGGGTGATGAAATGAAGGATAAGGAAGATGGAAGCCAAGATTTTATGCAATGGACTGGATGAGAGAAAAAGAAGGAATGTAAGGACCTAATATGGAAGGAGGGTAGGTGACATGATCAACATCAACACACTCTTTGAAGGGTAGTGTATAAATTGAGTTTTTGATGTATGAATGGGTAGGGATCTTGGTACATAAGGACCCAAGATGGAGGAAGTATTCAAGGTAATGGATTTTGGGACATGAGGATCCAAAATAGAGTTGGAAGATGGACAATGTGTGAAAGAAGATGAAGTGGAAGCCTTTGGAAGCTTGGATGTCAACTCTGACTTTGCATTTTTGTGCAAGTCTTTTAAGAGAGACTTGGGAATCCACATAACTTTTTCTTTTATTTTTGTATCCAAGTCCTTTAGAAGAGACTTGGGAATCCACATAACTTTTGATTTTCCATTTGTATCATATGATTTAGAACGTAATTTTTCCATAATGGATTTAGGAACCCATATTTTCTTTGATTTGGTTCTTTGCTCGGTGGACCTATGTTGTCTCTTGAATATTTCCTTTTTATTTTTAGTCACATGTTGATTAGATGGGACATAGTGATCTTCATATGTAAGTGGATTCTTGTATTTCTAATTTTTTCATTGCACATCCAGATTGCTTCCAAAAGACTTAGGAATTGTGGATGAATAGGGCCGATATGACTGGTTCATATGGAGGGGTTGATAGGGAGCTTTCAAAGATGCATGTCTTTTTTGATCTTGATAGGAGATAGGTTAAGTGGATGACAACCTAGTATTGATAGGCATGGTAGATGGAGGGACATAAGGACCCAATATAGATGGAAGGTTTGACAGTTTTAGCTTTGGAATATGAGGACCAAGGATGGATTTGGAGGATAGTGAAAGATAATTCTTACATTTGAACGGAGTGATATAAAGTGTGGAGGGGATATCAACATCTTTATAGTGAGCTACATGACCAAGGCTCTTCTCTTTTGAATTCATCTTTATATCAATAGTAGCATGAGCAGCTTTGATAGGAGCAACTAAAAATCTATTCAATTTATTGTTATGCAAGGGATTTAGAGGAATTATGTTTTCTGGATATGGAGGATCATGACATGGAGATGATGGGATGCTCTGATCTTGACAAGGATACTTAGATGGTGGACAAAGGGTACTTTGTGCTTGATCTCCAATAGGCCCCTTAGAGATGGTGGAAAATATATCTTGATCTTGCTTGGGAGATGGAGGGATATCTTCTTGGAAGACATGGAAGGGGATTTGAGGATCATCAGGGGACTCTTTAGATAAGTGACTTAGGTCAACCATTAGATAAAGATGGGTGGTGTCTTGATCTTGATAATTACTGATATATGTTTCTTCACATTATGGATTCTCCTCTTGACATGGAGCCACTTCTAAGGATGAGGTAGGAGTTTTGATCTGCATATGGGATTCTTGACACACTGATGGAAAGTCATTTGGGATAGGCATGATAAGCATTGAATCACATGGAAGCTTTGGGTTGATGATCTTTGAGGCCTGAGAAGGACTTGAAGTTGTATGCAGATTAGCTTGGATCTCTTTTAGAGTTAGCCCTTGAGGGTAGACATAGTCATCATTAGGTTCAATCCTTGATACAGATGATGAAGCTTTAGGAGATGGAGGAATGCTGGAGGAAGTAGATGTGATATGGTAACCGTTGCTAGACATGGATTCTTGATATTGATCCTTCTTGAGATTAGTATCTTCACTAGATGATTCATTAGGATTTTCCACTTTGATTATGCCATCATCTATGAGATCTTGGATTTTATGTTTCAACTCCATGCAAGATGAAGTTTTATGCTTGTTATGTTGATGATATGCACAATAGTTACTCAAGAATCTGAATCCACATGATGTGGCTGGAGGCAATGTGATGAGATTATGCTCAAGAAGTTCCTCCAATGTTGATTGATAATATTGTCCCAAAGGAGTAAAGATTCTCTCTAAAGGATAAATAGATGCTTCTTGACTTGCAATATCCTTATTTTGTGGATAGAAGAGACTTTCATCTAATTCTGTCATAGTTTCCTCTACATGCTCTTGATCAAAGATAGGATGGTCATAAAACTGGTATTGATCAAAGTTGGGATTCTCATAAAATGTTTCTTGATCAAAGATGGGATTATCATACCAAGATTTATCCATGTTGGAAGAAAGTGGAGAGATGTGAGAATCATGATCAAATAGAAAAGGACAAGTTGATCTTAAGGAGGAGTCATTGGATGGAGTATCCTTTTTCCCCTTTAATCATTGGAGTTCAGATTCCAAACTTTGAATTTGTTTTAATAAAGTTTCCCTAAGAATCTCTTCTTTGATTTTAGACATTGTAAGATTGATTTGATGTGCTTTCTTAGAATATTGAAGAGAAGGTATGATGAATCAATTGATTGACTAACAGGTGCTGAAGTGATATCTAAAGTGTTGATTAAGTCCAAGACCAAATGAAAAAGGAGATAATGTCCAATTGAAATAGAGATAGAAATGAATCTGATCTTGAGTCAAGGCTAGAATAGCCAAGATGTGAAATGCACCCAGCATGAATCGTTGAGAGTATGGATAGAATAGCTGAGATGTGACTATCGCAGCACAAGGTACAAAAGCACAAAAAGGTAGGATAGAGAACAAGGAGAAAAAATGAGTTTGAGCAAGAATCAGTCAGTTCACAACTTGAGACAATCAATTTCAAACTGCAGACAATAGGGAAATAAGCAATCAGATCTAAAAAAAAAATCAAATCAGGAAAAAAACTCATTAGTCAGCGGGAAATAACTAACAGTTTTAGGACACTAGAGGATAGATTCACATGAGAAAGTGTTGGTTCACATGAGGAAACTCTTAACTGCACATGAGAAAATAAAAGCTCGCACGAGGAAATGCTTAGTTTCTGGAATCTTGAGTGAGAAAACTCTAGGTTTCGACAGATCAACTTAGTTTTTGAGACAAAAATCAGATTTCAAGACATAGTTAGGACTGTTCTCTAACATAATTTATAGATTTAGGATAGTTTTATGATAGTTTGGATTAGCAATCTCAGTTTGCAGGTGACAAGCAATCATTAACAAGCACAGAGTTTTGATCAAGTAATAGTGACACAAGAAGTAGTCGCAAACAATTCTACCAAGGACAAGGAAACTTGGCAGAATCATGGGAGTCTTTGTTTAATCATGATTGGACAGTTTAAGACTCGAAACAAACACTTAGTTATCCCTACAAAAAAATGGTAGAGAAGTCAAAATCTGTGCCTCACTGACTTATGTGTATGTGTGCACCTCACACAGCAGTGTCACCCTCGAGAGGGTGCCCATGTTTTTGGTGTTTCCAAGGACTCAGTAATATATGTTTGAAGGTTACCCTTAAAGTAGGGGCTAGCATCATATACCACCTCAAGCATCCAGGTGCATACCTATGTTGAGAATCTAAGGGAGAGATTCTTCCCCCTCCCTGGGCACAAATTATGTCTTCTTTCAGAGGTGATCTAGGTGGGCATCTAAATAAGAAAGTTTATAGTGGCCTTCCATTCACAATAACCTTTAGTGTCCCTAATATAGGGCTGGGGCCTCACAGCCACACCAACACTTGAAAGTCATACACCCCTGCAAGCAGGGCTAGGAGCAGTGCCACTCAGTACAATAGACAAGGCTTTCTCACGATGATAGTTAGAATCATGAGAAAGAAGTTACCATGGCTTTGGAGTCTTTAGACTCAACAAAGCATACTTTATTATAGTGAGGTGGAATCACCGATGATAGGTGTGTACTCACTTGGGTCATTCCTAGAGGTTCAACTTCTAGAAAGCCCTCTAAAGGTGACACAAAACTTGGCTCAGATTTGAGGGTCAGATTTTCTGATTCTCTCAAAGAGAGAAGAGCATACTTTTCTACCTATTCACCTTACCCAAACATGAAATATGTATTCATCACCGAGATAAATATCCTCCAACCAATTCACAGGATTTTGGGTTTCTGATTCTCTCAAAGAGAGAAGATCATAATCCCCTAACAAGTGAGCATGCTAAAGGTTTGTTAACTTTCCTTCCTTCCCTAGGTCTCCATCATGTTAGCAAAATCTGGGTCTCAGATTCATCCATGGGCATCACTTCCATGTAATGAAGAGCCTATTCCCCTATTTTTCTATCAAGATTCCCAAGAAATTTTAACAAGGCCCTAGTTATACTATGTGATGAAAGCAATAAACAAGCACAAAATTTCAAAATGATCTTTGACAACCGTCCTACAAGAAAACCATTAGCAAGTTTATGTCTTCATCAAGTGACATGCAACCCACTATTATGCTATCAGAGAAATCAGAGAGATAAAAATAGTAGCATGTGAAAATAATCAGAAAAACAGTAACAGTGATTGCAAAAAAAACTGTGAAATTCCATAAACTAACACCAAGTCTCACGTGAGGAAGTACAAGGCTTCACGCGAGGAAGTAGAAGGATTCATGCAAGGAAGCATAAAGGATTCATGCAAGGAAGTACAAGGATCCACATGAGGAAGTAAAAGGCTACACGGGATGAATTCCTAATGAAAGCACAATTTCACACGGATATGTGGGAAATTTCACGCAAAACTTCACTCCAGAGCTGTACGACAAAATGTTTGATGTCACAGATTCAATTTTTGGGTGAGTATAGGTGTATTTGTAGTCATTTTAAACTGAAATGACATTCTGGATGCAATGGTGGAGCCAGATGTGTCTCAAAGTGAATGTAAAAAATGACATTAAAAAATCGACAGTAAATATATAATATGCGGCCAGGAATTGAATATCCTACCCCACGGTGGGTGCCAAAATGTATGTGTTTGAATGTTGACCTCTAAATTAGCCACAAACACAACATAGTCATTGCTCAATCATCAAATTGTGAAGATGAACATGAATTGTCCATTCCACAATATTGATTGAATCAACTTGTTGCCTCCTATTTAGTTGGGGTGTTTAATTATTCTCAAAACAAGAGCCAACAACCATGACTATTGCTAAAATGGAGGATTTTAAAGCATTGAAAACTGAAATTGAAACTATTCTATATGAGAAATGCAATTATAATCTAGGAATAGAAATGCATATTTTAATCTAAGAAGCTTGAAAGAAATAATAGAATTCAGCTATTTGATACATAAGCAAACTAAATTAAGATGTAAAATGCCATTAATCTAAATGAGATGAAACTAAATATGCAATAAAAGATTGAAAACATGAGAGAATTAAGACAATATTTTGCTATAGTTTTGATACTCTAAAATTGCTCCTCTTCAAATGAAGAAGAGAAGTTCCATAATATAGAAAAACCTGAAGAGAGGATGAAGAGTTTCTTGGAAAGAAACAGTTGACTCTTCATCTCCATGGAGGAAGGTGAGACAAAATTGAAGGAATTATTTAATTAAGTAAATGAATTATTGCCACATGGGTGGCTTTTCACATGGAATTATGAAATTCATTTGAGGATAATCCTTTCAAATAACCAAATAATTTTTAATTCCTTTTGATGTGTATTAGTTAAAGGGGGTGGAATTAATTTAATTTAAAAGCACTTAGGACTTTAGAATTAAATTAATTAGTCATAGGGATTTTTAGCTAATAAATCTTGAAAATTTAGGAATTTAATATAGTGTGAGATTTATGCAAATTCAGGTTTTCTGCATTTGAGACAAAGTCAATTAAAGATAATTAGGAAGGAGAATTTTCCTAGTACAATAGGACTTCGATGATGAGAAAATGCACCAAAATTGATTAGAACTGTAAGGTGCCAATTTTGGGGTATTGCACAGAGAACTTGGACAAGGCACTAGATGACTTTCACAGTAACTATGAGTCTTTAGAGAAGATTGTAGAAGAGAAGGTTGAAAACAAATATCTCGCAAAGAAATTGGAGGAAGTATGCAAGTCTATTTCTTGGGACTTGGGCATATTGAACAAGACCACATCAGAGGAAAAAGGTTGTGTCGCACAAGGAAGGAATCTATACAGTTATTGTATCAACCCTATCATACATGTCAAAAACATTGAGGACATAGTAGAAAATGACATATCTACTTTGGATAAGTTGATGGAGAGTTGTGAGACCTCCTCACAATCTGTATTAGAGTTAGACAAAGAGTTGTCCAAGATTTTGGACAAACTGAATGTTCTTAATATTGAAAGAGAGAGATTTATGACAAGATTTGGTTTTCTAAAGAGTCTAATCACTCCCAAGCTATCAATTCTTGAGGCCCATATCTCTAACATGGAGAAGACAACACATTCCCTTACAAAAAATATGCCCACTAACTTAAAGGTAGCATAGACCTCTTCATTTGCATTGAACAGACTAATTCATGTAAGTCATATTTTGGTGAAGACCTGGATGAAGGAAGTGAAGATCTTGGAAGACTCTTTCTGAGATATATTAAAGATGGTTTTATAATTTGGTAATTACTTGTACAATTTTGATGCGTTCTACATTTTTGTATACCTTTGCCATTGATGTCAAAGGGAGAGAAGAGAAGAAAAATGGATATATGTGAAGACAAGAAATGAAGAAGAAGAAAATGTTCAGATATCTTTTTGGTATTGAAACTTCATCATTTTTCACTAAGTGTTTCCATCAATGCCAAAGGGAGAGATTTTTGGCAAGTGATGCATTTATGGAGTGATATGATATGCTTGAGGGTTGTCAGATATCTTTTTGGTATTGACACTTATTCATTTTCACTAAGTGTTTCCATCAATGCCAAAGGGAGAGATTGTTGGCAAGTGATGCATTTATGGAGTGATATGATACACTTGAGGGTTTTCATTTATGGAAACACATCTGGAAAGAGGATTTCTTGAAGTTGTTTATGATTTTGGATGTACAAATAGCAAAATGACTAAGTACAATAATCATAAATACAGAGTATAGTGGTACAATTTTGGTCAACAAAGACAATATATGATGCATGGGGACATGTGATCTTAGAGGAAGAGGGATACAAGACAGGTGAATAGTCACGATGATTTAGGGAGTATAATGTGGACTCCTCATGTGCTAAGCTGGATTGTGATTGTGGATTACCTATTATTTGATAGTGTATGGTCACCAACTTTGTATTTAATCTTTGATTATATATTAATTCTATTTTGTAATGTATTAGAGAGCTGACTAAATGATGTAATACATATTGATGACATGTAACTAATTGAATGTTTGAAGATGTTAAGTTGATGATCATACAATGCATTAAATCAGTTAATGTATTGTATTGTCATTGATGTCAACTTAATGTAATCTGTATGGTCATGAAAATACTGCCAAAGACTTCAAGGAACTGATAAATCAAAGGCTATGCTAGAGGTAATGAATATAAGTCAAGTATTCACAAAGTGACTACACACACTAACGGAGTGCACACCGATGATCAGAGTAATAGAGAAAAGTCACAGTGTTACCCAGCAAGAAAATGCATGGCATTACCGACGAGCAGAGTTACAGTGTTGCCTAATCAGAAAAGCACAGAGTAACCCGACAAACATAATTACAGTGTTTCCCGATGGATGGAGATCCTGAAAAAAATTGAAGTCACACCGAAAGAATAGTTAGTTATCACCGATAACTAACTGAAGTGTTGACCAACAGAACAGAGAGTTCAGAAAATGACAAAATGCTTAGCTGTCAAGAGCTAAAGATAGAATTAACTAATACTTATCACTGTTTTAATCATCTAGATAAAGCCAAAGATAAGTAATTGATTTAAAGTTACTTTGTCCAGGTGGCAAGAAGATCTCTACAAGATCAGACTAGAGATTTTCTTTAAATCTATTGGCAAATATTGTTGAGCACGCCAAGATCAAGAAAGCCAAGAAAAGGTGAATCATGTCTATATAGAGACAAACCCAATTCATTATGAATTGTGAAATGAACAAAAGAGAAGAGGGAAGATGCTAAAGGAAATCTAAAGGAGAATAAAATCTTCTTTCAGTGTGTATCAACAAGCTGAAGAAAGAGCTAGATTCTGCAGACACCGACGAAAAGTGATACAGCATCACAAAGCAGAACAAATGTAGAGAAAAGGTATGATTAATTATACTGATCATAAAGGTAATGGACTTATAATAGATCTAAAAATATGCAATTGAGTTGTATGTATGAACAGATCATTAGTTTTTCAATTTAACCATTGAAGCATCAAGTCTCTTAACTGAGAAGGACTTAAAATTCTTTTACAATTGAGAAACATCCCAAGTAGTATCAAAAAGTTTGATCATGAAAGTAGCATTGGATATGCCCAATACCTATTGATAGGCCAAGTGAGTGTTTGATCAAGGATGGTAGCATTATATGCCAGATACTAGGTGACAAACTATCTTTTAAATCCTCTAAGAAGGTCACACCTAACAGTGTGTTTGTAACCTTTAACAGGGTTGGCTCCTAATAGGGCTCACTTCAGAAGAGTGAAAATTTGGGGTACCGGTCCTAGTGGTTTTTCCCCTAAAAGGTTTTCCATGTTAACAATCCATGTGTCATGTGTTTATATTTCATTTATTTATAGCTTTACATTTCACATATGTAATCCTGGATTGATTGGTATACTCTGTATATTTACTGTGTTTTGGTAAATGAATGACTGCTTATCAGTAAACATACAAAAGAAGGTTTAACAAAGCAATCTGAAAAGTAGTAAATTGTTATAAGTATTTCAAGGAATACATCTTGTAGGAAAGAAGATAACTAGAGCCATAATCTATGGTTATAAGTTTTAAGGGTTGATTTAAGGATTAATTTTTGAGGCCACTGATCCCCACCCCTCTCAGTTATTACTAACAATTGGTATTGTTGAGGTTTAGAATTACCACCCCAAATCAGGCATTGGGGCTTTGTAGGTACTCTATCATAACAATGGAAACCTTCTCTAGTTGTGGCTAGAATATGATTGAGAAGGAGTCTCTGGATTCTAGGCTGGTTCCTATTAAATTTGGGTATCAATTTTATACTATCTTCTCCTAATTTTGGGAAGGAAAGGGAGAAACTCTAACTAAAATTGCATGAATAAAACTTGAAAAAGGTGATACACCAAATAGATTCAGATCTCTTAAAGCCTCAAACTAACATTCACTTATCATAACCAAATGATCTCTGCAATATCACTCACTATCCAATATAGGCTAAAAGGTCACTACTAGGGTTTAACCACAAATAGAAATCTTACTATCAACAACATGCATATTCTGCAAAAGGCTTATATTCTATAATCTAGAATAGGAAATGATAAAATCCACTAATCCATGCTGCAGATGTATTACACTTGAATGCAGAAAATTGAATACGATTTGAACAAATGATCACCACAAGATGTATGAAAAATGGGTCAACTCTTTTCTTCTCAAAATCTGTATGCAGTTACATGAATAAATCTCAAAATAATGGTAAGGAATACAAGCATCCTCTTCCAAAAAAATGATATCACA
Organism: Thuja plicata; assembly: GCA_018584345.1. Classification (NCBI taxonomy): domain Eukaryota; kingdom Viridiplantae; phylum Streptophyta; class Pinopsida; order Cupressales; family Cupressaceae; genus Thuja; species Thuja plicata. The sequence continues at coordinate 532,516 of MU227803.1, forward strand.
AACATGAACTAATAATGGATACAAAAGCATAAACATATAGCTATAGGAACAAGAAATTCACTAAAAGCTCTTCTCTCTATAATCCTGGATCCTCAAACATGAAGCCAAGGATCCACAATATAGCCCACATGGCTTAATTTTTTGAAAATATTTCCTTCCAAAAAGCCCTCCACACTATCAAACTACTAAACTATATGGCTTAACAAGTGCCCTAAATCAAGACCTAAGTTTAAAACCCTTAAAGTTGGCAAATAAAATACATCTTTCTATACACTTTACCAACTTTATTACATAACATTCAAAATGCATAAACCTGAATACATAACCTCACAAGGCATACAATCCCAACACAACCCGACATCATAGAAAACCCTAACTTCACTAAGTCAGAAGCAAAGCTTAACCCTACTCAGCCGAGACCATACTATGGAAGTTGTTGTAAATCCAACTAGATGTTTGACCACAGCTCACCATCGACATGATTACTCCTCTTGAGAAGATAGTTTGTTTTATTTCATGGTACAAAAGGTACCATCATGGCATTGTGGAGGGAATGTCGATGCACTAGGAACTGTCATAGCCTTTACTCCATCTGTCAATGGACTTCAAACTCAGGTAAAACATAATGCATAGTGTTTATCGATTTCATTTGTATCTAGGGTTTTCTTCTCTGTGGTGCTGCCATGTTGAATCTGGAAACCATGATTACTAGCAATGTATCCACTTCAATACTATAAAGAAGCTTCGGATTCTTGAGCTTTATGAGGAAAAAAGAGATTGAGTTTTGAATCGCTATAACACATGCCATCTTCTGTTGGTTTCTTCTTTGATAATGCTGGAGTTTTGCAGTCTTTTATTTTCTCAAACTTAGGTTTTAATAGTGAGTTAACTCCTGCTTGAGATATGCTAGAACAACTTGGACTTTGAAAGTTTCAATGCCATGACAAATGGTGTCGATTGCATGCTTTAAACTTGGGGTTTGAGGTTGATGGTTTAAAAAACCACTGCAAGTTTGGAATGGATTTAAGTTGTGGTTGAAAGGTATCGAGCTACCCATAAGATTTGGCTTTGAACTGAGGATATCTCACCCACAGCTTCAATTCATGCCCAGTTTTGATGGTGTAATATGAATGAAGTTGGAAGAAAATACATTGTTAACTACGGCCACCACTGCTTGTAACTTCAGAGAGCTCGCTCCTCTACTGTTCTTTTCCTGCAACACTTGGCCTCTCCAGATAAGTAATCCTTGCACCATTGTTCACTACAGTTTTGATGTGAAATAGAGCCACTGTTGAGGGAATGTCGATAACTCTTTTTTGCAATAACAATGGGGTTTCTTTCCATGCTTTGTTTCTTGTCAACCCCTCCATTATAGCATGAAACACCACTTGATGTTAGGTTTTGCTGTCACTTTTTTTTTTCTATTGTCATTTAGTTGTTCTGTTGTCACTAAACATGAATACCCACATGGCCTTTTGTCGACAATCTGTAAGTGAACTTGCAGATGTGCAAGTTTTGTTAATATCTTGATTTGAACTAAGAACATGGCTTCCCTCATGAATTTTTTTATGCTTACAATCATACCACCTAATGTCTTTGAATATACAACACTGCAGTAAACATAAAAAGTGTTTCCTTTGTTTAGGCCGAACTCCCTTTCTTTGTTCTTTCAGAAAAAAAACATAAGATCTTTCTTTCCAGTATGCTTACAATGTTTATAAAAACACAACAACATTCAGTTTTACTGATAAAAATATGAGCATATTTTATCAAAAATGGAAACAGAACATGTTTAAAACAATCTGAAAATGTTATTCCTCTTAGTGCAAAAACACACTGTTCCTTTTAAAATGAATATAAGATACTACCCATGGGGTTCAAGCACGGGCTCGTGACTCCCATGGGCCATACTCATAATGGGAACCCTAATTTAAACATGTATGTATCATCATTATGAATGTATACCCTACATTGTTATCATGAATGTACATTATATCTGAATACAGCAGTGTAAGATGCATTTATTTAAATACCCTGCATACAGATATCTCTTGAAAATTTTATTGAGGGCATGAAACTGTATTCCTTTGAAGTCATGAATTATCATAGCATCTTTTGAACTCTCTAGACGGGTAATCTCTAGTAATTTTTCCATAATGTAACTATCTTTTGTGAATGTTCTTTTTATGAAAGCACACAAACATGTTGTCATTGAAACCTTTGTTCTCTGTTCTTTACTTCCAGTTTTTTAGTAATTGTCACTTTTGCTATACATCTTTTTTTGCAAATTTTATTGTTTCAAATAAAAAAAATAGTAGTACCTTATAACAAAGAAAATATGATCAATCACTAGGCATGTGGTTTCAACATGGATCTTCAAAATGAACTCTTATAGCCTTTCTGCATTTGGTATACTTACTGTAACAACATCTCTTTTTATTTCTCACTTGTATAATAACAGTGAACCTCACATTCTTCCAATTCTACATTTTTACAGTTTATTAAAGATCTTTCTTTTCTCATGTGTCTCATGTAGCATCACTTGTATTCATTCATGTCTTTGCATCTTTTTCTTACTTATGCATGTGAGCAGTAACCTCCTGAGATGTAAACAACCTTTCTTGCATGTAATGGCTTATGTGAAGTTTGAGCATGGGATCATGACATCCACTGCATTTCCTTTTTCTTCCTGCATTTAGTTACACATCCACCTATTTGCACACATATCACCAAACAATCTGTTAGTTCAGTAGATAAAATGAATCAATTAATGTTTGTGGGTAAGTGTCATCCAGGATGACACTCATTCATGAATGTTCGTTGATTTATTTGTGTTTGTTGAATTAACCAGTTGATCAAATTCTAAAAAAGGTTTCTCAGATAGGAATACTAAATCCCTTTCATTCAGATATCTAGTTATAAAGACAAGAATAACATGCATCAAAGTGACCATAAATAGTAAAAGGTTTCATGTTTAGAACAAGTCCCTTTAATACTATGTTTCAGATATTGTGGATGTATGTTTCCTTGTTACATTGATTTGATCAGATTGATATGCAGTATTAGAAGAATTGATTGTATGAATTTTGTGTTCCATGTATTTCTTAGATCCAACTAGATCTAACACCCCTCTTTCTCTCATGATGCAGATTGAACCCTAAAAGACCTAAATGAAGATGAAGACATGGACCTTGGAGACCTAGGACCTGACAGACAACCAGCAAGCAACCCAACCACAAGGCAATGCATGGGACCCCTACTCCATTCTTCTATCATGATTTCTATTCTACAATGTACTATTTACTTGACATGAAAAGAAACATGAAAAGACACTTGTATATTACATTCAGTTTGAATGCACAATGTAATTAATCAATTATAAATTTGAAATTTTGGAATGTGATCAATTCTTAGAGCACAAATGATAACTTTTGACAATGAATGTAATGATAAAATTTTAATTAATAATATCTGAAGGATAGTATTAATTGGACTCTTCTAAAATACAATTTTTTCCTATTTGTGGTTATTTTGATGGATGTTGTAAATTAGGGTAACAATTTTGGTGACTTTTGTTGGATGTCTTCCTGCTAGACATGACCTTAGACCTTACCCTAGGAAAATAGAGTTATAAAAATAGAACCATGGATGCAACTTTATTGAAATGAAAAAGAATCTAATCTAGACTCATGCAACCTAAAGACCTAGTGCTTGGACAACACTTATTGAAATGAAAACCTAAACTAAACCTAACCCTCAAAGAAAAGCTTGGGGTGAATTCCATTAACTAGCATTTGTAGAACTTCCCCATCAGTTGTGGTCAACTAATAAGCATAATTTTTCTTACAAACTATGATAACAAAAGGGCCTGACCAGAAATGGTCAAATTTGTCATGCTGCCCTGGCCTGCTCTTGAGCACATCCCACTTAAGCACTAGATCACCCTCCTTGAAATCTCTGGATATAGCTCTATTATCAAAATCCCTCTTAGTCTATGCTTGCTTCAATTCCATAGTATCTAATGCCCTCTTCCTTTTTTCCTCCAATTACAACAATTTAGCATATCTTAGTATAAGAGGATCCTCCTCTTCAAACAGTAACATTTGATCAGCAAGCAGTAAAGCTGGAAATTCTGTAGAAATAGGCAATTTGGCCTCTTTATCATAAACCAAGACATAAGGTGAATTCCCAATAACCTGTTTAGGTGTTATTCTATCCAGCCATAAGGTTGCCTTCAATTTAGAGTGCTAATCCCTCTTGTTTTCTTGCAGAGTCTTTTTTATGATCCTAATTAGGTTTTTATTGGTAGATTCTATAAGACCATTACCCTGTAGATAGTAATTAGAAGAAGTATTTAAATAAATACCATTCTTGACAGCCCATTCTGTTATAGATGATCCAATAAAAGCTAAGGCATTATCTGATACTATTGACTGAGGAACTCCAAACCTTGTTATAATATCATCATAGAAATTTAGAACAACATTTCCAGAAGATTCCTTTAGTGCAATGGCCTCTGTCCACCTAGTAAAATAATCTATGGAAGTCAAGATCCATTTATTCCCTACACTAGAATTAGGGTTTATTAGACCTATAAAGTCCAATCCCCACTTATTGAATCACTGATCCACAATGACTGGTCTTAATGGCATTATTGCCAACCTTTGTTTTCCTACAAACATAGCACACTTTTGGCATCTTCTTGCCCATGGATGAGCATCTTTGAATAAATCTAGATAATAATAGCTAGCTCTTAGAATTTTCCATGTTGTAGTTTTGGGGCTGAAATTCCCTCCACAAGATCCATCATGGAATTCAGATAGAATCTTGCTTTGATCCATATAATCTATGCATTTGAGAAGTATACCAAAAAATCCTTCCTATAAAGAGTATCATCAATTAGAACATAAGGAATAGATTTTAATCTAAAGTACCTTCTCTTGGCTCTATCAAGATTCATTGGGCATTGACCAGTATATAGAAATCTGGTCATATCTGATAACCAGGATGTTGAATCATTAATTAGTACAGAATTACCTTTGGACAAGACGACCTCTTCAGTAGCTTTAACTTGATCCTCTCCTTCTTCCATCTGAGCACATAAGCCTTTGCCTCTAACTAGCTTGGTCACATGGATTTGCACATCATACTCCATGACTTTAGTTATCCACCCTACCCTTTTATCAATGACATCCTTATTCAATAGATATTCTTTAATGCTAGGGTGTGCAATCATTAGATGTATTCGGTTCCCAGCAACCAGATGCTTAAACTTTTTCAAATCTTTTATAACAGCTAGTACATGTTTTTCTACAAAGCTATATATTTTCTCATAATCATTCATACCTTTGCTAAAAAATCCTACTGGTTGCTCTTGTCGTCCTTCCTCATTCTTTTGCACCAGCATTGCTGAAATAGTGTCAATACCACCATAAGCATACAAAACAAAATCATTAGAGAAATCTAGATTCGTTAAAGTAGGGGTTGAAGACAAAGCCTATTTAATCTGCTCAAAACTCTTCTTTCCTTCAGTAGTCCAACTAAAAGGTACATCCTTTTTTAACATAGCAATTAAAGGTTTCAACAAATCTTCAATATTAGGAATAAAACGTCTAACAAAATATATCCTTCCAATGAAACTCTACAATCCTTTCTTATGTTTTGGCAATGATAATTCCAGAATTACATAAATCCTTTCAGGATCAATTGTTGTTCCTTCTTTAGACACTTAGTATCCTAAAATTTTACCTTCATGTACTGCAAAAATAGATTTTTTTGGGTTTATAGAGATCCCAAACTCGCTGCATCTTTGTAAGACTTGTCTCAAGTGGCTTATGTGCTGGTTTGTAACCTTGTTGTAAATTGTGACATCATCAAGGTATACTAGAACAAATTTATACATCAAATTCCTGAAAGCCATGTCCATTGCCTTCTGGAATGTAACTCCTACATTAGATAATCCAAATGGAATTCTCCTATAGGCCATTGTACCACATTTAGTAGTGAAGGCAGTTTTGAAATAATCTCCATCTCTTACTAATACCTGGTTATAGCCAGATTAACCATCAAGAAGAGAGAATCTCTCAGAACTGGATACATATTGTAGGATCTACTCAATAGAAGGAAGAGGGTGCCTATCTTTCAGGGATGCCCTATTGAGGTCCCTAAAATCTACACAAAGTCTTATCTCTCCATTCTTCTTTCTCACAAGAACAAGATTTGAAACCCAAGATGTATGCTTGATAGGGAATATTATGCCGCCATTCAGAAGTTTATTCAGTTCTTTCAACATTAAAGGTTCTAGTTTAGGATTGATAGGCCTTTGCCTTTGTCTAATGGGTTTAACATTTGGTTCTAATTCTATGGTATGCTGAGTTAATTAAGGATCAAATCCTTTTAAGTCAGTATAGTCCCATGCAAACACATCATTATATTCCCTAAATAACTCAATCAGCATTTTCTTTTCTTCTGGGATATTAATGTTACCAACCTTCAAGCACTTGTCTCTGAATATCAACACCTCTTCATAGTGATCTTCTTTGATCAGTAGGTTGGTTTTATTCTTTCTGAATTGATCATCAGAGTTGAAAGCTAACTCGAAGATGACTAATCCCCTTGGAAGCTTATTAGTCTTCAATGGAATGATCTGATTTTCCATTTGTTGACTGGACTGGTCATTTTTAGAAATTAAAAAGTCTTCTGTTTCAGTCATAAAGCTCAAAGTATGCTCATCAGTATTAAACACCTGCCAATTAATATTATTGTTTAGGATAGATGGTCTTACAACAATTTTAACATGTGAATGATCTGAAATCTACCCTTTATTTTTAGTAATTGAAACATGAGCACCAATACCAACCAACCTATCAGCATGCATATTTTTCCTTCTATGTATGGAAATAAGGTTAAATGCATCAAAATTATCTAAAATATCAGAAACTCTAGATTTATACAGCTTCAAGAGATCATTTTTTATAGCATTAATACCTCTCACCTATCTTACTATCAACTCACTATCTCCAAATGCCCTCAAGCATTTGATTCCTCTTTTCCTAGCCCATTCCAAGCCTTGAATAAGACTTTCATACTCTACTATATTGTTAGAACATGGAAAGCATAACTTGTAAGCATCATAAAATTTATCAGCATGAGGTAAAACCAACATAACTCCTGCACTAATACCATCCTTATTCTTAGATCCATCAAAATATAGATCCCATACCTGGTTAGAGAATTTAGATTTAGAACATTGATCTTTAATCAGATTAGGCACAACTGAATCAGATTCTAACATTACATAGTTACCAAAACCAGCATCAAACACATCATCATCTTGATCATTTCTAGCTGCCCATTCATCTAGAACAATATCAGGATACTCTTCAGTTTGTGTGTTATAAGATGAACTCTCATTGATTTCATCTAGATCCATGATCATGCAACTTGCATTTACGGGACTAGAATTATAGGTCTCTATGTGGTCTTTGGCCCATAAATCTGATTTTATGGTCACCTTAGCATCATATCTAGTTCTGAAATACAGGTGAGACCAATCTGATGAGAAGTATCCATCTATTTTGGATGTGAATTCTCTTGATAGACATAAAGCAAAGTAGGTGGTAGATCTATGACAAAAATATCTTGGGAAATGGAGAAGTTTGGATATGAGTGTAAGGTCAAACTTGCATTTTTAACAACACCTATGGTCTTAACTAAAGAACCACCAAGCTGGACAAATCCTTTCTCAAGGGGTTCATACTTCAAATCTAACAAATCCGCTATGCTCTTTGGCATGACAGTGCTGGTTGCACCACTGTCCACCATACAATTATGCACTAATTTGTTTCCAATAATTAAAGAGACATAAAAAGGAGGAGGCTTAACATTCACAAATTTCTTACCTTCCTTTTCTATCATCTTCTACATATTTGTTGACTTTCTTTCAACGAGTATTGTTGATTGCTTCAAATCTATAGTATTTTTACTTGCTTGTGTTACTGGCTGTTGCACTTTACCAATCTTCTTTTCTCCCTTAAACACTTTATCATGAACTATTGAAGGCTCTGAATTGGCCATAACCACTCTAGGAGGATGATGTATAGCTTGATGCAAAATTGTTGTTTCTTTAGACAACTCTTCTTTTGATAAATCAGTTTGCTCTGGAATAGCTAATGAATCCCACATAGAAATAGAAACATTCATCTTCTTCATATTATCAACAATGTTATAGGGGATAGAAAACTGTACCTTCTGAGGTGACTTACTAATGGTGTGATCTGCATGCCTACTTCTGATACTGTGTTTCTTTGTTTGCATGAGTAGAGGCCCCCTTTAGGATTGAAACTAGTGGAATGGGTGATGATTGATTTATAACAGCAATCCTAGCAGCTGACTGGTCTGATTCTAGGGCTCTCTTCTTGGCTATTGTGTTTGTTGATATAGATGAATCACCATTCACTCCACAGAACTCCTCCTCTTACCAATTGAGGAATGCAGCGTCAGGGGTAGTCGTATCAGAGTGTTGTTGAGTCTCTTCAGTGGATATAGTAGGTTGTGAATCCATCACACTTTGAACCATTAGGGCTTGATTGAGCACTCCATTAGTACACTTGGACTGATTTTGGGGTTCATTACAAGGATAGCACCATTCATAATCTACAACAAGGTTATTTTGGCTAGGAACAATATCTCGAACAACATTAAGGGGTGTAGGATTGTAAGGTCTATAAGGCCTTTGGTTCCAGTTTTGCCTATTGGCATTGCTATTTCCTTGATATTGTTGCTTGTTGCCTTGATAAATGGGCTGATTAGGCTGCTGAGATGAAGAACTTGCAAACTAATTCTGAGTATGGGCTATTGGATTTCTTTGCTACCTTTTCAGATTTACTAGTTCATTCCCAAAACTTTGTAGCAAGCTCTCAATCTTTTGTTGGCTATTTTTTATGCTTTGCAATTCACTGCGAGGGACAATAGGCATTATTTCTTCACTTTTATAAGATGACAATGGAGCTAATGGTGGAGTAACTAATGGCATATTGGATTGGATATTGGGAAAGAAAGGCATCGGTGGCCTAGGAGCTATCTTTCCTTCTTGAATGAGGCTATTCTCTGCCCTAATTGCAATAACAAAGGCTTGAGGTAGTGATGCAAAGGCTAGTGGTCTGCAACAATATTATCTTCCACTATACTCCACATCTTAATGTTTTCACTCTTTTAACCCTTCCACTCATGCATCAATGCATTTTGAACATATGGTGTTGTGACTATCCCAATCTTCCAACATTTCACTTCCCCCCAATAACCTATCAACTTGGATCACTCTTAATGGATCCACTACTCCTTGACACAAGAGGAATAAATTACATGTCCCCCTTACAAACATTAATGTCTTCTCCAAAAAACCTACTATGCATCTTCACACAATACCTAATCCCTTCACAAAACTTCCCAAGACATTCATGAAGGAAATTCATCACAAACAACCATGTTGTTGTCCCTTACATAGACCCGAAAAAAATCATTCATAACTTTTGATTCTAATCATATTTCCTCAATCGCTCTCTTGAGAGTCAGCATAATTGGCTTCTCCTAAACATATCCAAATCTTAGCCACATCCAACAGTCAATCAGGGAGATATGCCCCTCTCACTGGACTGCATTTTTCCTGAGATAATCATTCATCCACCTTATGCAAACTACCACTGTTTTTGTGGTTCTTCAATCAACCTCCTTAACTCCCTGCGTATAATAAAAATATATGTTACATTTTTTGTCTCTCCCACCAATTACAGTGACCACAGAGGGTGGGAGAGTTAGAGTTAAAACATAATGAAAAACTTCAAATCTGTAAACTGTCTGCAACCCAGGAACAGCAAATACAATAACAGAGAATATCTTTATTTTATTGAATGAAAAC
>MU227803.1:546292-596811 GCA_018584345.1 Thuja plicata
GACTTATCCTCAAAAAACTTAGAAAGCCTCTCCCCCAAAACATCCCAAGTAGCAATAGAATTTACTGGAAGAGTTTTGAACCAGTCAAGAGCTTTACCTTTTAGTGATGCAGCCAACAACTTCAAAGTGACATCTTCCTCCGTGACATGATGGACATTGCAAAGAGATGCAATATCTCTAATGTGTTTGATAGCTGTCACTTGACCTTCTCCGGTGAATGATGGCAACTCTTTCAAGGCAGCCAAAGGTATATTGTTGTAATTTGCAATTCGGAGAGGACTACCTTGATCAAAAGGAACAAATGATAGATTTCTTGCCATTCTTGTAGCTGGTGGTACTTGTTGCTGAACAAAAGCTACAAAAAGAGGCTGGATATGCTGAACTACCTTCCTTTGGTGAGTCTTCAAATTCTGGAGAGTTGCTGCAGTACCACTTGTAGAGGCTCCAAGAATAGAATTATCTATAAATTAATTTTCAACACTTGTAAATTCTGATCGGGAAAGATTAGGAACACTTAGATCTTCAGAAAGACTGATTTCTTCAATAATAACCTTAGGTTCCTCTGGTTCCTCTTAAAATCCACACTATGAGTTGTAACTAAAATTAAAAACAACCATAGAACTAGTAGATTAGAACTAAGAAGTAGTTCATTGTCCCACCGGGTGTGCCAAAAACTGTTGAGGTTTAGAATTACAACCCCAACTCAGGTATTGGATATTTGTAGGTACTCTATCCAAACAATGGAAACCTTCTCTAGCTATGGGTAGACTATGATTGATAAGTAGTCTCCGGATTCTAGGCCGGTTCCTATTGAATTTGGGTATCAATTTTATACTATCTTCTCTTGATTTTGGGAAGGAAAGGGAGAAACTCTAACTAAAATTACATGAATAAAACTTGCAAAAGGTGATACACCACATACATTCAGATCTGTTAAAGCCTCAAACTGACATTCACTTATCATAACCAAATGATCTCTGTAATACCACTCACTATCCAATACATAGGCTAATTTGAAGGTCACTGCTAGGGTTGAACCACAAATAGCAATCTTACTATCAACAACATGCATATTCTGCAAAAGGCTTATATTCTGTAATCTAGAATAGGAAATGATAAAATCCACTAATCCATGCTACAGATGTATTGCACTTGAATGCTGAAAATTGAATAGGATTTGAACAAATGATCACCACAAGATGTATGAAAAATGGGTCAACTATATTCTTCTCAAAATATGTATGCAGTTACATGAATGGATCTCAAAATAATGGTAAGGAATACAAGCATCCTCTTGCACAAAATTGATATCACAAACATGAACTAAAAATGGCTACAAAAGCATAAATAGATAGCTATAGGAACAAGAAGTTCACTAAAATCTCTTCTCTCTATAATCCTGGATCCTCAAACATGAAGCCAAGGATCCACTATATAGCCCACATGGCTTAACTTTTTGAAAATATTTCCCCCCAAAAATCCCTCCACACTATCAAACTAATAAACTATATGGCTTAACAAGTGCCCTAAATCAAGCCCTAAGTTTAGCACCCCTAAAGCTGGCAGATAAAATACATATTTCTATACACTTTACCAACTTTATTACATAACATTCAAAATTCATAAACCCGACTACATAACCTCACAAGGCATACAATCCCAACACAACCTGACATCATAGAAAACCCTAACTTCACTAAGTTGGCAACAAAGCTTAACCCTACTCAGCCGACACCATACTATAGAAGTTGATGTAACTCTAACTAGATGTTTGACCATAGCTCACCATCAACATGATTGCTCCTCTTGAGAAGATAGTTTGTTGTATTTCGTGGCTCAAAAGGTACCATCGTGGCACTGTGGAGGGAATGTCGATGAATTGGGAACTGTCATAGCCTTTACTCCATCTGTCAATGGACTTCAAACTCGGGTAAAACATAATGCATAGTATTTATTGATTTCATTTGTATCTAGGGTTTTCTTCTCTGTGGCGCCGCCATGTTGAATTTGAAAACCATGATTACTGGCAATGTATCCGCTTCAATACTATGAAGAAGCTCGGGATTCTTGAGCTTTATGAGGAAAAAAGAGATTGAGTTTTGACTCGCCATAACACATGGCATCTTCTGTGGGTTTCTTCTTTGATAATACTGGAGTTTTGCAGTCTTTTATTTTCTCAAACTTAGGTTTTAACAGTGAGTTAACTCTTGCTTGAGATATGCTAGAACAACTTGGACTTTAAAAGTTTCAATGCCATGACAAATGGTGTCGGATGCATGCTTTAAACTTGGGGTTTGAGGTTGATGGTTTGAATAACCACTGCAAGTTTGGAATGGATTTAAGCTGTGGTTGAGAGGTGTCAATCTACCCATAAGATTCAGTTTTGAACTGAGGATATCTTACCCACAACTTTATATTCATCCCCAATTTTGATGGTGTAATATGAATGAAGTTGGAAGAAAATACATTGTTGACCGCTGTCACCACTGCTTGTAACTTTAGATATCTCAAGCTTCACTCCTCTATTGGGCTTTTCTCGTGACACTTGGCCTCTCCAGATAAGTAATCCTTGCACCTTTGTTCACTACAGTTTTGATTTGAAATAGAGCCACTGTTGAGGGAATGTCGATAACTCATTTTTGCAATAATAATGGGGTTTCTTTCAGTGCTTTGTTTCTTGTCGAACCCTCCATTGTAGCATGAAACACCACTTGATGTTAGGTTTTTCTATCACTTTGTTGTTCTATTGTCATTTAGTTATTATGTTGTCACTAAATAGGAATACCCACATGGCCTTTTGTTGACAATCTGTAAGTGAACTTGTAGATGTGCAAGTTTTGTCAATCTCTTGATTTGAACTAAGAACATGGCTTCCTTCATGACATTTTTTATGCTTAAAAGCATACCACTTAATGTCTTCAAACATACAAAACTGTAGTAAATATAAAACATGTTTCCTTTGTCCAGGCCGAACTCCCTTTCTTTGTTCTGTCTGGAAAAAAAAACATAAGATCTTTCTTTCCAGTATGCTTACAACGTTTATAAAAACACAACAATATTCAGTTTTACTAATAAAACTATGAGCATATTTTATAAAAAATGGAAACAAAACATGTTTAAAACAATCTGAAAATGTTATTCCTCTTAGTGCAAAAACACATTGTTCCTTTTAAAATGAATATAAGATACTACCCATGGGGTTCGAATACAGGCTCGTGACTCCCATGGGCCATACTCATAATGGGAACCCTAATTTAAACATGTATGTCTCATCATTATGAATGTATACCCTAAATTGTTACCATGAATTTACATTATATCTTAATACATCGATGTAAGATGCATTTATTTAAATACCCTGCATACAGATATCTCTTGAAACTTTTATTGAGGGCATGAAACTGTATTCCTTTGAAGTCATGAATTATCACAACATATTTTGAACTCTCTGGGTGGATAATCTTTGGTGTTTTGTCCATAATGTAACTGTCTTCTGTGAATGTTCTTTTTATGAAATCACACAAACATGTCGTCACTGAAACATTTTTTCTCTGTTCTTTATTTGCAGTTTTTTAGTAATTGTCACTTCTGCTATACATCTTTTCTTTGCAAATTTTACTGTTTCAAATAAATAAAAATAGCAGTACCTTATAACATAGAAAATGTGATCAATCACTAGGCATGTGGTTTCAACATGGATCTTCAAAATGAACTCTTATAGCCTTTCTACATTTGGTATACTTACTATAACAGCATCTCTTTTTATTTCTCACTTGTATAATAACAGTGAACCTCACATTCTTCCAATTTTGCATTTTTCTAGTTTATTAAAGATCTTTCTTTGCTCACGTGTCTCATGTAGCATCACTTTTATTCCTTCATGTATTTGCATCTTTTTCTTCCTTATGCATGTGAGCAATAACCTCCTGGGATGTAAACAACCTTTCTTGCATGTAATGGCTTATGTGAAGTTCGAGCACGGGCTCGTGACATCCACTGCATTTCCTTTTGCTTCCTGCATTTAGTTACACCTCCACCTATTTTCACACATATCACTAATCAATCTATTAGGTCAGCAGATAAAATGAATCAATTAATGTTTGTGGGTGAGTGTCATCCAGGATGACACTCATTCATGAATGTTGGTTGATTTATTTATGTTTGTTGAATTAACAGGTTGATCAAATTCTAAAAAAGGTTTCTTAGATAGGAATACTAAATCCTTTTCATTCAGATATATAGTTATAAAGACAAGAATAACAATCATCAAAGTGACCATAAATAGCAAAAGGTTTCATGTTTAGAACAAGTCCCTTTAATACTATGTTTCTGATATTGTGGATTTATGTTTCCTTGTTACATTGATTTCATCAGATTGATATGCAGTATTAGAAGAATTGATTGTATGAATTTTGTGTTCCATGTATTGCTTAGATCCAACTAGATCTAAAACCCCTCTTTCTCTCATGATACAGATTGAACCCTAAAAGACCTAAATAAAGATGAAGACATGGACCTTGGAGACCTAGGACCTGATAGATAACCAGCAAGCAACCCAACCACAAGGCAATGCATGGGACCCCTACTCCATTCTTCTATCATGCTTTCTATTCTACAATGTACTATTTACTTGACATGAAAAGAAATATGAAAAGACACTTGTATATTACATTCAGTTTGAATGCACAATGTAATTGATCAATTATAAATTTGAAATTCTGGAATGTGATGAATTCTTAGAGCACAAATGATAACTTTTGACAATGAATGTAATGATAAAATGTTAATTAATAATATCTGAAGGATAGTATTAATTGGACTCTTCTAAAATGCAATTTTTTCCTATTTGTGGTTATTTTGATTGATGTTGTAAATTAGGGTGAAAGGTATCAGAGCTTGTGTTCCTAGAAGGAAGGTTTCAAGACCTAAGCTAAAGATCACAAGATGAATAGACGAGATGTGCCCAAGCTGAACAAAGATAATTTTGCTTCATGGAAGAGCAGAATAAGACTCCACTTATCAAGTATTGGTAATGATGTTTCTCAATACTCTGATGCTGAATTTGAAGATGTCAAAACCTGTAAGACTGCAAAGTAGATGTGGGACAAATTGATTCTTGTACGTGGTGGTGACAAGAATGTTTTAAGAGCCAAGGGAGAAAGCCTTAGAGGAAAGCTTTATGATCTCAAAATGAAAGAAGGTGAAAACATCACACAGTACAACACAAGAATCAAAGAGGTAGTCAATGCTATCCGAGGAGTTGGAGGTGTACTAGATGAAGATACAGTGGTATGTAAAATTCTAAGAACCTTACTGCCTACTTATGCTATTAGAGTATCAGCCATTCAAGAAATGAGAGCAGTAGAAAATAACAACGTTACTCTAGATAGTTTGATTGGAAGACTGATTTCATTTGAGATGAATAACTTTGATAATAGTGTCTTTCCAAATATAGAGTTTGCATTCAAAACTTCTATGAGAATAAGTAAATCAAGTCATAAATACACTATGAGAAGAGATAGTGATAGTGAAAGTGAAGAAGAGGATCTTGAGGAAATAGAATCACTTATAGCTAGAAGAATGTAGAGAGGCAAAGGTAAATACAAAGGTAAATTACCACTTATTTTAATTGTAAAGAGATTGGACACTTTGCTGCAAGATGTCCTAACAAGAGAAAAGATGATAGAAGTAATGACAGATCATTTGAGAAGAAGTCTGACATAGGTGATTACAGAAGCTACCAACAATCAGAAAGAAGAGATACCTGAGACTACAAGGACAAAGGAAAGAAGGCCATTTACCTAGCTAAATGCAAAGATGAAGACACTGACACTGAATCTAATGAAGACATCAAGATGGTGTTTGTAGTAGTAAAAGATGATTCAAATGATGATGAAGAAAGGTATGTAGAAACATCTCTCATATCTAAAGTTAGTAAAAATGATTTTTGGATCATAGATAGTGGCTGCACTCACCATATGCCGGCGACAAGAAAAATTTTGAGACTTTTGAATACTATAATGGTGGTTCAGTAAGAATGGGTAATGATACACCTTGTCCAATTGAAGGTAGAGGAACCATAATGTTGAATAACCATATAAAATGTAAAAATGCTTATTGGGTAAATTGATTGAATTATAATCTATTGAGTGTTTCTTAGTTGAATAATCCAGGTCATAGAGTGGCATTTGAAAACATGAAGGCAAAGATCTTCAATAAATCAGGAAGTCTGATTGGTACCGGTGAGTAGATAAAAGGTAACTTATTCTATCTAAATGATACTGACACCACTTGTTTGATTTCTACAAATAAAGACATATGGTTGTGGCACAAAAGATTGTGTCATGTGAACTTTGACAACATGATAAATATTAGCAAAAAGAGGAATGTCAGAGGCTTACAGACAATGACCAAGCCTGACAACATCATGTGTAAGAATTGTCAAAAAGGTAAGATGACTAAGTCTAGTTTCAAAAGAAAAACCCATACATCTGATGCAATTCTAGAATTAGTCCATACTGATTTATGTGAAGCCATGAGGACAAAGAGTTATTATGGAGATAGATATTTTATTCTCTTTGTTGATGACTTTTCTAGAATGATGATAGTTATTTCTAAAAGACAAATCTGAAGCATTCAAGATGTTTAAATGGTATAAGGCAATGGTTGAGAAGCAAATTGGTAAGGAGTTAAAATTCTTAAGATAAAATAGAGGAGGGGAATTTATTTCATATGAGTTCACTAAGTTTTGCAATGAGAATGGAATTAAAAGGAAGGTCTCTGCACCAAGAACACCACAGCAAAATGGAATTGTTGAAAGAAGGAACAGATCCAGAGTTGATTGTGCAAGGACACTAATGATTGAGAAAGGCATCACCCAAATATTTTGGAGGGAAGTTGTCAGTGTGTTGTTTACACATTGAAAAAAGTACAATTAAAGAAGGACACCAAGAAGACACCCTATAAGATTTGGTATGGTTATACACCCAATGTAAGTTACTTAAAAAATTTTGGTAGTCAATGTTATATCTCAAAAGATTATAGAAATGGAAATCTTGACTACAAGAGTGATGAAGGAATCTTCCTAGGGTATTCCACCAAAAGAAAGGCTTATAAATGTCTCAATAAAGCCTCTAACAAAATTGTTGAAAGTGCAAATGTAAAGATAGATGAGTTTGCAGAGAAGAATGAAAAGGAAAGCACTAAATAACTAGAGGACTACATCAGGTTTTCTTAAAATCAGGAACCTGACACTCTACACAACCAACAATGTAGAGCTCCCGTGCAACAGATCATTGTACCCAACCATTAGGCTGCAAATATCGATAATCAAGATATTGCTCAAGATAATGTACCAAATGATGGAGATTAGAATGAAGGAAAAAATGATGGTCATGATTATAGAGAAAGGATTGAACCTATACTTGCAAGATATGTTATAAGGAATCATCCAAAAGACCAGATCATAGGAGACAAGAAGGATGGTATGAGAACTAGAAGTAAGTTTCTAAACACAAGATGTCTTATTTGTGATTATGAGCCCAAATATATCAATGTTGCACTTGATAATGATGAATGGATAAGTGTTATGAATGAGGAAATTAAGAAGATAGAGAAAAACAAGACATGGACACTTGTACTAAGACCAGATGACAAGAATGTCATCGGTACAAAATGGATATTCAGGAATAAGCTGAATGAGAATGGAGAAGTCACCAGAAATAAAGCAAGACTAGTATGCAAGGGGTATGCATAAGAAGAAGGAATTGACTATGGAGAGACCTTTGCACCCATTGCTAGGCTAGAAGGAGTAAGGATATTACTTTCTTATGCTGCATATAAAGGCTTCAAGATATATCAAATGGATGTCAAGTCTGCATTCCTAAATGGAATACTTGAGGAAGAGGTATACATTGAGCAACCAGAAGGGTTTGTTGATCCAGAAAATAGAAACATGGTATGTAGACTTCACAAGGCCTTGTATGGATTGAAACAAGAACCTCAATCCTAGTATGAAAGAATTCATTCCTATCTCATAAATATTGGATTTGTAAGGACTAGTGAAAACAATAATCTTTTTTTGAAGCAAGATACTGATGCTAACATTTTGATTGCTGAAATATTTGTTGATGACATCATATTTGGAGGTAGTGATATGCTATGTAAATCATTTTCTAATGAGATGAGAAAATAATTTGAGATGTCTATGTTTGGAGAGATCAAGTTCTTTCTTGGTCTACAGATCATGCAATAAGATGAAGGTATTTTCATTACACAATCCAAGTACATCAAAGAAGTACTAAAAATATTCAAGATGGAAGAATCCAAACCAGTTGGAAAACTAATGGCTACTAGATGCAAACTGATAAAAGAGGACAAGTCATTAGAGGTAAATCAAACTTTGTATAGATCTATGATTGGAAAACTCATGTATGTTGTACATACTAGACCAGATATTGCACATGCAGTAGGGATAGTTGCAAGATTTTCTGCTAATCCCAGGGAGTCCCATATGACTGCTGTGAAAATAATCCTAAGATATTTGAAGAATACTAAGGAATATGGCTTATAGTATAGAAGAGAAGGAAAATTTGAACTTAAGGTTTTTACCGACACTGATTGGGCTAGAAATATTGATGACCGCAAGAGCACAACTAGAGGAGCATTCTTTATGGGTGACAGACTTGTCACATTGATCAGCAAGAAGCAAGGATGCATCTCTCAGTCTATTGCAGAAGCATAGTATGTTTCTACTACTGCAAATTGCTCAAATATGGCATGGATCAAACAGTTACTGGAAGGTATGCATATGCAAATTCTTGAGCCAATCATTATCTATTGTGATAATACCAGTGCAATAAAAATTTCCAAAAATCTAGTCATGCATGATAAGACAAAGCATATTGCCATCAATTATCATTATTTGAGAGAAAAATTTAAGGCAAAGGAAGTGATACTTGAGTATGTGCAATCAAAGGAACAATTGGCCGATATATTCACCAAGCTTCTTCCCAAGGATGCATTTGAGTACTTGAGAAAGAGACTAGGGGTCAAACCCTTGTCTACTAGTCATTAAGATAACTAGAAGGCAGCATCAGCCTGCATATTATTAGAATATCATTCATGTTGATGGAAGAAGATAGATGAACTTCAAAGATAAATCTATACACAACAAGGTATTTACCTACTCTGAGTAACAGAGCTATTACCGATGGATTAGGAAATTCAAGGAATATATTATGGATAGAAAGGATCGATTTGGCAAAGATGTTTGTTTGGAATTAATTTCAAAGGGAGAGAAATATCTCATTCTCATAATAATAAAGGGAGATATTGTATCCATTATCATCTCAGGGAGAGATCATATCCATCACAGTATCCAAAGGGAGAGAAAAAATTAGAAAGGGAGAGAATTGCTGACAAGAAACATCAAAAGAATAGAGAATAGTCAAAGGGAGATAATTTGATATAGGGAGAGAACATGTCACATCAGAGAAAGAAATATTCTACATCTATCTAGTGAAGGGATTGAAGACAGACAGAAAGCTGCAAGAATCAAATCAAATCTATTTGAGCTTACCAAAAGCCAGACATTTGTAATAGTTACATTAGGAAAGCTTGACAAAACTGTATATTTCATATTGTATTAACAATAGTATAGTATGATAATGTAGTATGTTTCCATCAATGCCAAAGGGAGAGATTGATTACATGTAACTGATTGAATGTTTGAAGATGTTAAGTTGATGATCATACAAGGCATTAAATCAGTTAATGTATTGTATTTTCATTAATGTCAACTTAATGTAATCTGTATGGTCATGAAAATATTGCCAAATACTTCAAGGAACTGATAAATCAAAGTCTATGCTATCAGTAATGCATATAAGTCAAGTATTCAAAAAGTGACTATACACACCGACGGTCAGAGTAAAAGAGAAAAGTCACAGTGTTAACCAACAAGAAAATACATAGCATTACTGACAAGTAGAGTTATAGTGTTGCCCGACGAACAAAGCACAAAGTAACATGACGGACAAAATTATAGTGTTGCCCGACAAATAGAGATCCTGAAGACAACTGAAGTCACACTGATGGAACAGTCAGTTATCTCCAATAACTAACTGAAGTGTTGACTGAAAGAACATAGAGTTCAGAAAATGACAAAATGCTTAGCTGTCAAGAGATAAAGATAGAGTTAACTGATACTTATCATTGTTTTAATCATCTAGATAAAGCCAAAGATAAGTAGTTGATTTAAAGCTTCTTTTTCTAGTTGGAAAGAAGATCTCTATGAGATCAAACTGGAGATTTACTTTAAATCTATTGGCAAATATTGTTGAACACACCAAGATCAAGAAAGCCAAGAAAAGGTGAATCATGTCTATATAGAGACAAACCCAATTCATTATGAATTGTGGGGTGAACAAGAGAGAAGAGGGAAGATGCTAAAGGAAATCTGAAGGAGAAGAAATTCTTCTTTCAGTTTTGATCAACAAGATGAAGAACGAGCTAGATTTTGCAGACACCGACGAAGAGTGAGACAAAATCACAGAGAAAAACAAGTGTGGAGAAAAGGTATACTTGATTATACTGATCATAAAGGTAATGGACTTACAATAGATCTAAAAATATGCAATTGAGTTGTATGTATGAATAGTTCATTAGTGTTTTATTTTAACCATTGAAGCATCAAGTCTCCTAACCGAGTAGGAATTAAAAGTCTTTTATAATTGAGATACATCCCAAGGAGTATCAAAAAGTTTGATCATGAAAGTAGCATTGGATATGCCCGATACCTATTGATAGGACAAGTGAGTGTTTGATAAAGGATGGTAGCATTAAATGCCAGATACTAGGTGATAAACTATCTTTTAAATCATCTAAAAAGGTCACACCTAACAGTGTGCTTGTAACCTTTAATAGGGTTGGCTCCTAACAGGGATCACTTCAGAAGAGTGAAAATTTGGGGTCCTGGTCCCAGTGGTTTTTCCCCTAATAGGGTTTCCACATTAAAAATCCATGTGTCATGTGTTTAGATTTCATTCCTTTATAGCTTTACATTTCACATGTGTAATTCTAGATTGATCGGTATACTCTGTTTATTTACTGTGTTTCGGTCAATGACTGACTGGTTATCGGTAAACATACAGAAGAAGGTTTAACAAAGAAATCTGACAAGTAGTAAATTGTTATAAGTATTTCAAGGCATACAGCTTGTAGGACAAAAGATAACTAGAGGCATAATCTGTGGTTATAAGTTTTAAGGGTTGATTTAAGGATTAATTTTTGAGGCCACTAATTCACCCACCCCTCCCCTCAGTTATTACTATCACACACACATATGTGTGTGTGTGTGTGTGTGTGTGTGTGTGTGCGTGAAGAAGCTTTTTTCAAAGCAATGCAAGCAAGAGAGTAAGTGTGGAAGTGATGAGATGATATGAAGTAGATGGAATGCATGGATGCATTGTGATGTAAGATAGATGCAAGCTACAACTAGAACTATCTAAGAATGGTTGATGCTTGTAATGTTCACAACTAAGATTTGATTATAACAGAGCTATTTTTGATTTTAAGAGCAGTCTGCTCAATATACCTTTAACAGGGTTTTGTATTCCCCTAACATGAAAATGTACTAATGTAATATTTAGCTCCTAACATGGCTAGGTCTCCTAACAGGGAAACTATAATTTTAGTGCATATTTGTGGGTACCATTCCCACTTGGTTTTTCCCTTGGCTAGGGTTTCCTCGTCAACAATTCATGGTGTTATGAGTTATGTGTTGTGTTGGTTTGTTTTTATGCTGAAATTACTGAACAACAACCTTTTCATGTTCTAAAAGGTTCTTTAAAAGTAGCCAACTCCAACTATTTATCAATATAATGAAAAGGACCAATTAACAAGAATGCATAACCATACTTCTACACTTTAGGTTCTGCTAAACCTGGGGGGGCACCCTCTATAACTTCAAATATTCTATATGATACTAATCAATTAGACATCTCACTTAATCTCTACACAATCAAGATATACTAGATAAATGACTAATTACCCATTGAACATCAACCATGAAATGGAGCATGAGATAGATGGAACACAAAAAAATCACAGGAACATCAAATGTATTGGATTTTGTGTTTGTGTTTGTAGAAACATAACAAAGATATGACTAGAAATGCATCAATATGGAAAGTATTAGTCTTTTATCAATGTCTTATCCATTGGGAAATACTCTAAAGAAAATAAGATATACAACAATCAACAATTGTCAGAGATTATATGTCATAAACAAAACTATCCCAAACCCATACTACTTATGAAATCCTTGTGTATATTGAAATGAATCTATCCATTAATTAGAGCATTATTTAATTTGATCCTTGATCAAAACTCTAAAACAACTACATAAACACAGATAGGCTCTATGCTAATGAATTATAAAACTCATAACTCATAAGATAAACACCATGGGAGAGATTGGAATCTAGATCTTTGTACTAAGCTTAAAGAATCACACTTTTGTATACAAATGCTATCAGAGATAACCACTTCAATAATATGCTATAGGTCTTTAACTTCTATTTCTAACTTTGAAACCTATCTAGTACAATTATGCTATATCTCTTGACTGAAAATTTTACATATGCTTACCAAACTCAACTTTCCAGCCCTTTCCAATGATCTTGGGAATCCCTTTTATAGAATATGATTGCAAAAAGCTATGGATCAATTGGATAAAGGAAAAATTATATGACTCATACAAAAAGAAAAACATACAAGAGAAGTGATAACCAGTTTTTTACAAGATTTTTCCAACTATTTTGTCTTTTGACCACCTGATCTTTGCAACTTCTTCAAACTTGTTTTGAGCCCACCATATGGATTTTTTTGCCTTTGTATCCTGATGTAAATATCTTTTGTATCTACTTTTCCATTTCAAAATTTTGGGGGGAACTGTCATCTGTTGAAAATCACACAATATCCTTTTCTTCTTGGTTGCCTGAATTGTATCTTTCCTTCTAGGATGTGAACACCTCATCATTTTTCCATGGGAAGTTAATGACCCCATCCTTCTTGCTGCTCAATTCATCCCATTTTGTCTTCATTTTTTCAACTTCCTTTTTCTAAAACCTAAAAAATGATCTGGCCTCCTCAATTGTTTCTACAGTTTGAACAAACAATTTTGTGCTTTCTAAGCTGATGATGATGTTGGTTCTGATTGACAATTCTTCACCCATCTCATTCATCCACCTGGCCTCCCTTTTCAATTTTTTCACCTTTTTTGAATAGGCTAGGGAATATCTCAAAATGGGTCTTTGAATATTCTTTTCTTAATATTTTAGCCTTTTTCTGGATGACACTTCTTCTTATGTCCAAATCTATTAAATCTTTAAGACATTTGTAAGTGGATGTAAGTATAATATAGACATTGTCTTCCTTTTTGGATGAAGAATAAAATGAGTTTAATTCAACCTTTCTTCCTTTCCAAACTTGCATGATCATTTCCAACTTACCTCTATCTTCTTCAAAATAATTTAATATGATCACGATATTCTTCTCACTTAGGTAAATAGAAGTTGGATCCAGACTGTCAGCAAAATGCATAATTGTAGCTCTTATTTTATCCTCATATTTCTAATGCACCAATGATTGGGAATTATGAAACTTTGTGCTTTCTTCTTCCCAAATTTTCATTACTCCTTCTAATCTAGTCCTTTTTTCTATCAATTTTTCCTTCTCATAATTCAACTCTACCTCTATCATAAAACTAGATTGCATAGGTGAATGAGGAAATCCAATAATCAGACTGGAAGAAGATGGTTGATTTGGCTCTTGAGTAATCATCCTTTGAGGAGATGTCTGCAATGATTGTTGTCATATTAGTTTAGCAATTATTTTATCTTTCTCCAAGGATTCCTTTTTTACATCATTGTATGCTTTGAGGATGATTTCCTTCTTGATTCTCATAATTTTATTCTCCTCTTCATGTTTCTCTGCTACCTTCAAACCAAACTTTGTAGATTCTAGTGTTATGCATGTTGCTTCCACCCCTGTGGTATCTGCAACTCTTCTTACTAGTAGACTACCTGAATGCTCAACTTGAGTGTCTTCATTATTTTTCTTGTTCTCCTTTCTCTTCAATGACCACATTACCAATGCAGCATGATCCTCACTAAACTTGACTCCCTTGAAATCTTGTTGAGCTTCTTCCTCAGTGAAATGCATGGTTTTCTTTTTATTTCCTAATAGAATCAAAAAATTTAGCATCAACTATGTCCCACACTAGAAAAATGAGGACTCCTTCTTTCTTGATTATCTCTCTTCCTTCT
The DNA here is from genome assembly GCA_018584345.1 of Thuja plicata. Classification (NCBI taxonomy): domain Eukaryota; kingdom Viridiplantae; phylum Streptophyta; class Pinopsida; order Cupressales; family Cupressaceae; genus Thuja; species Thuja plicata. The sequence continues at coordinate 560,623 of MU227803.1, forward strand.
TCAGGAGTGATCTTCTCAAACTTGGTTAGCATTTCTTGTTTTACCTCAGCCTCAATTTCATCCTTGTCTCTAGCAAGATGATTCTCTTGCCTTTGCTGATATTTATTCTTGTACTCCTTAGTGTGAATTCTCCATAAGAATTGCATAAATGCACTAGCCTTTACAAAATTATCATCTGAGAGAAATTCATCACTAGCCTGCTTTGTTATGGGGTCTAATTCCTTCCTAGAAAATTTAGCTGCTATTAGATCTATTTCTACATGCTTGTGGGCCTCAAGAATTCCCTCTTACATTTCCTGAGGTGTCACAAAGACTTTCCTTGCACTTCCCATCTAAAGAAACTGCTCAGCCATTGCTTGCTCATCCATGTGTAGAGGAGATTGAGAAGGGGAATAGATATTCTCTAATTGTTATCCTTCTTCCTCTATTCTTTGCCTCTTTGGGGATGGCATTAATCTGGATTCTATACTCATGGCCCTCTTCGCTCTTGAGCTAGGAACCTCCTTATCATATGTCTTTGTTTCAACCTGGCCCTTATGGGATATCTCCCCCTTTTTCATCACCATGATGCATCCTTGCTTCTTATGTAGCACATATCTCCCAAGTGGAATAATCATAGCATGTGTAGACTTGCCTAGGATGGCTTTAGCCCTCTTTGGTTCTGCCTTTAACACTGCATCTTTCTTCTGATTTAGAGTTTGCATAAAGTCTTCAAAAAGTGTCATCAGTGAATCAATCTTCTTCTCCCATGGTTGGAAATCCTTCAAAGGATCATATCCTTTATCAAAATGTTGCACAAAGTTTAAGGTCTTCTTATAGACCAACCATTTTTTTTTCTTTATTTCTTGTTCCTGCAAATTGAATTCATTTATGATGATGTCCTCAGGAAAATTGACTTGGTGATCCAACACCAAGCACCTTTTCCTCTTTCTAAACATGTCACTTATGAATCCCTCAGGGTCAACACATATTATCATTGAGTTTTTTAGATGACAAGGCTCAAGATATTTATTAAAATGTTTCCAACCCCCTTTAGTGATAATAAACTGGTGTACACTTTTAATGGTAGGAAAGATGGTGCCTTTTCCTTTCCCTATCAATGCCTCCTCTTGTAGGCCACCAATTTGTCTGATTATCTCTCCAATGCCCATTTTAAGAGGGACTTGATATGGGAGTGTATTTGGGACAGCTCTGAAACCATACACTCTGAAAACTATTAAAACAAGGTATAAAATGACATCACCCCAATTATGCACTATAGTGATGCTTTGAGCATATTGTTTTGGTCTTAATAGTTTTAAAAAAGATTTGGGGATCCTAGGATTATCAGAGAACAACAAGGCTCTAAGCCTAGAAGGAAAACACCTATCAAAGGTTATGTAGCTAGCTTCTTTCCTATCCCATGGTAAATTTTCATTCCATAGTTAGACATGCATCTCTTCATCATCCTTGACTCTCATCAGATCCATCTCCTTTTCAAAATAAGCAGTGCCCTTGAACAAGAACATATGTATTAACATAGAATACCAGCCAAATGGTTTAGCTACCTTTTCATTCCTAATGTCTATTAGGCCATGGTGAATTAGATCAGCAATATAAAAAGCAAAATCAAAAATAATGGTCAGATGTGAATGGAGCATCTACACCATCATGAGCATATAATGAATAGGCATTTTTTTTTCTTCATCATCTCCAAAAATTTGACTCAGGGCACTGTATACACCTATAGCCTTTGGATTTAAATAATCCAACTTGAATGGTTCTGGTGTACTAGGTCCTACCACAACCAAATCTCCTATCCTATTTAAAAATTCTTTCAAGGGTCCACTTCTTAGGTAATTTATTTGAGCCTTATACACCTCCTTGAATTGATCGAAATCATTTTTATCCATTTGAATAGAGGGATTTTTTAATTGGAAAACCTCTCTTAGTTCCTCAGTTGTAATTTTTATTAACACCTTTCCATTTATATCTCTTAAAACCATGGCCACACTATCATACCTTTCTTCTATTTGGATTAATAGATCAATGTCCATGAAGACTCCTGGGACTACCAATTTTCCCACATCAAACTGCCAGATGTTGCTATTGGGTGCAAGTGCATTTCTTTGACTAAAAGCTACTTTAGACAGTACTAAACTAGGCATGTTGATGTTTTCATCTCTAACCCATCTACCCTTATCATACAAACCCTCCCCAATTTTCAAATGAGGGTTTTTTGGTACCATTTCTTTGATTCTGGTAGTATCATTTATTGATCTAACTAGTTGCTACAAAAGATCCTCACAAACATTTCTTTCCTGATAGCCTTTTTTTCCTGTAATTTATTTTGTGGGTGTCATTTCTAAATTAGGGTTTTATAATTATAAAGTCTCAGAATTTTCACACAAATAAAATTCTCTTTAGAATACCAAAATCCTACTTTAAAGTTACAATGCTTTGGAGTAGAGTAACAGAGCAACTTACCCATTCTGCAAAAGTTGGAAGACAGGCAGAAAACATTGCAACTTAGATCTGCTTCAATCACTTCACCAATTATGACATTTGAAAGATCAAGTAGACAATCTTATACTCAATCTCATTACTACATAGCATTAAATTTCAGCTGAGATGGCCACATGTTCTGCCATTAATTTTGCTTCATTTGAACTTTCGTGGCCCAACGATTCAAAAATTTTACTTTATCAAAGAAACTAGTTTAAAACACGACGGTTGATCTCAGCAACTTCCTACCAAATCATGTGGCTATAAATGGTTAATAAAGACTACCATCAACTTTGACACGTGTCCATTAGGCGCAATGCCCTGAACACTAGATCATGATAATCTTTTCCCTAAGACTTTGTGCTAACTGTCAGATTAAGATCTACTAACAATTCCTTTGACTCCTTTTAAAATCTAGGGCCCATTAGCTCATCTATGATATGTGTCACCTAGGCACAATTCCTTGAATATTAATCCCCTTACATCTCTACCTTAAGGCTTTACACTCACCGTTGGATCCTTTTAAAACTGACAGCCTTTTACTTTCTTTACTTCGAGCTGGGTTCCATCACTTATCCATGTGTTGTACTAGCGCAATGCCTTGAAGATTAGATCATGATCATCTTTAATTTAAGGCTTTATGCCAACCATCATATCTAAACCCACTTAACTAAACATTAACTTTACCATCAGCTTCGTAATTGCAAGCCCCACAACTTATGAAGGACACGTGGCCGCCAGGCGCAATGCCTCAAAGGTTATCTATTATGCATTTTATGGTTAAGGATTTACGCCCACCGTAAGATTTGATTTAACTTGACCATAGATTACCTAACCAACACTTTACTGACCATAGGTATAATCTCCCGGATAGTACATGTTTCATCCAGGCATAATGCCTTAATGATTAATCACCTTACATATTTGTCCTGAGGCGATACGCCAACCACACGATCAAATCTAATGGGACTTATTTTTACTTTACTCTCAATGCTGAGTCGAACTCACTTGGGACACATGGCACAAGGGCACAATTCCTTAGTGGTTAATCTTATTGCATCTCTACTTTGAGGCTTTACGGGCACCGTTGGATGAACTTTAACTTGCATCGCCTTTAATTTCTCCTTTATCGTTGAGCAGGGCCCACCATGTGCCATGTGTCACTTAGGCATAATGCCTTGAATGTTAGATCAAACACATATTTTCTCTGAGGCTTCATGCCAGCTATAATATCTTTGGAAACCTGACCACAGGTTAATTTATTTCAAACAGACTCCAGATCTGATAGTCGCCATGTGTCGATATGGCACAATGCCTTGAAGGTTAATCTGGGAGCATCTTGTGATTGATGAATCACTCCAACTGTAGGATTTATCAGAACTTGTCATTACTTTAGCCTTCCACTAACTTTAAGAAAATAGGACCCCTTTGTCAGAAGGGATAGATGTCACATAGGCGCAATGCCATGAAGGTTACTATGACCGCATCTTGAGATTAAGGAAAAGCGTTGACCGTCAGATTAAATAGGATTTGCATGCACTTTATGATAACCTTTTAATCATATTTTGGACCCTCCAAATACAAATGGCCTCCAAGCGCAATGCCTTGATGAGTAGATCTTGATCATCTCTCCCTTGAGGCTTTGCGCTAGCCATTGGATCAAAAATGAGTTGCACGACATTTGCGTCTTAAATAAAATGGCTTGCAGGGACATTTAAAATTATGATAAAGAAGTAAAGTGCTAAGACTTATGGAAATTAGAGACACGACCCTGCTAGATGACAAAACAAAAACATGGTCTAAAGGAATTTAAGTGACAAATAAAATCAGCTCAAAATTATAACAAGTCCTATAAACTTAGGGTTTTAGACCAACGAACAAAGATCTTGAAAACACAACCACTAGGGTTTTAAGAAATACATAACCTTTCTCAAATTTTGAAACATATGATTTAGCAGTGAGGAAAAAAAATTATAGCCCTAACACTGGCTCTAATTGGGGATGCATGCCTCTTGTAGGTATTGCAAGATCTCAGAATCTTAAGGGAAAGTAGACCAAACTTATTAGAAAGAAAAATAACCTACCCACACAACAGAAAACAAAAATCTACACTATAGACAGAAAACAACTAACTGGAGGAAAACAAACCTATATACAACCTAGTGTTCATGGATAATTAAACTTTAGGAGAAGTATAATTTTAAGAATTGTCCATGAACTAGCAATTCTAAAATGTTTTCAATCAGATCCTTTAATAAATAAGAGTTATGTCCATACCTTTCATGGATGACATATGGTCCCAACAAGATTGGATCAAATTTTTCATGTTTACCCTTATCCTCCAATCTAGCATTCCACATTAACACATAGTCTCCAAAATTGAATTTCCTTGGCACTTCTTTCTTGTCATACAAGTTTTTTACTTGAAATTGGAGTTTAGCATTTTTTGCAGAAGTCTCCCTCCTGGTTTCATCTAACTTAGTCAAGTCATCAATTCTCAATTGCATGTCACTGCCAATGTTTTCATCATACAACTACACAAACTTATACATTTGCATCAAATTATTCTAAGGCAATCTTGCATGGATCCCATATACCAAGTCAAAAGGAGCACACCCTATTACCTTTTTACAAGTTACTCTGTCTTCCCAGACAACCATTGTTAACTTTGAGTCCCAATATTTCTTGTTCTTATCCAGGACCCTTTTAATAATCTTAAGCAAGCTCTTATTGGTGGATTTTTCTTGACCATTCCCTTGTGGTTGATAAGGTGAAGAATAAGATATCTGAATGCCTTAATGAACAAAAAAAATTGTATATTATTCAGACCTAAAACACATGGCATTATCTGATACAATTCTTTCTAGACAACCAAACCTTGTGATAATATGTTTTAACAAGAAATCCATCACTACTTTACTAGTTTCCCTTTTGGTGGGGATTTCTTCAACCCACTTAGTAAAGTAATCAATAGCTACAATTATCTAGGAATGCCCCCCACTAGACTTATTGGATATTTCTCCAAAGAAATCAATACCTCATTGTTGAAAAGGGGCTTCTACTTCTACTGGTGTCAAAGGTACATTTCCAAAAAAGTTTAACTTACCAGAGAAGAGTTGGTAGGAATCACACTTTTTTACAAGTTGATGAGCATATTTGAAAATAGTAGGCCACCAGAATCTTGCTCTCATATTTTTATGTGCAGTGGTGTTTTCCATGTAGTGGCCACCACATACTCTACTGTGCATCTCCTGCAATATTTTGTCTGCTTATTCTTTATCAACACATTCCAATAAAATGCCTTCAAGATTTCTCTACCACAACGCATCTCTAATCAAGATAAAATGGATAGCTTTCAGCTTTAGGGTTCTCTTCTTTTTTTCATCCATTCCTGGTGGACAATTCATTCTTTGCAAATAATAAATAATATTTGTGTACCAATCACAATGGTCAAGATTGCATATGAAAGGCCTATGTTCTTCTTCTAATGCATTTATGTGATTTGCATCTAAGTTTTTATTAGCCATCAATTTAGCCAATCTCAACCCTCTTACCATTTTTATGATTTGTATTTTAATATTTCAATATTGAACTCCTGGATCCTATTATTCCATCTGTATCTTTTGTGAGACACTTCTTGTTGTGTGAATATGTCTTTTACTGATGCTGAAGGAACATAAGCAACAACTATAGTGCCCACCAAATAACTTCTAAAAGCCTTTACAACCTTTACCAATGCATAGGCTTGTTTCTCATTAATGCCATACTTAAGTTCAACAACTTGTAGTGATTTGCTAAAAAAATAAATAGGTTTCTCAAAAACTTCTTCATTATTCTGTAATAAAATAGTAGCAATTGTGTGGCATGATGCAAAAGAAAAAATATTCATTGGTTTTGAACAGTTAGGAGTTCTTAATACATGAGAATCCTTAATAGCTTGCTTGATTTCTTGCAAAGCTTTTGTAGCTTATCTATTCCACTCCATCTTAGCATCCTTCTTTAACATTTTAGATATAGGCCTACTCTTCTCAGCAAAGTTTGTAACAAAATGCCTCAAAAATTTCACCTGACCAAAGAAAGATTGTATACCTTTCACATTTTTTGGAAGTGGAACCTTATCAATAGAAACTCCTCACTCTGGATCAATCTGAACCTCTTATTTTGAAACAATATGACCCAACAACTTACCTTCAATCACCCCAAAAGTACATTTCTTAGGATTCAGAGAAATCCCAAATTCTAGAGCTCTCTTGAATTTTTTCCAAATGTTCACAATGTTGCTCTTCTTTTTTAGAATATGTTGTGAGATCATCTTGATAAACCTCTAAATTTTTTTGCAAGCAATCTTAAAAAGAAACATCCATAGTCCTTTGAAATGTGGCCCCAACATTTAAAAGACCAAAAGGTATTCTAACATAAACATATGTCCCCCATGGTGTAGTGAATGTAGTTTTAAATTGTTCAGACTCCTTCACCATTATCTAGTTGTATCTAGAGAAACCATCCATCATGGACATGATGGACATAAACTCACAGCCAGTAACCCTCTGTAGTATGTTTTCCATATTAGGGAGAGCATAATTATCTTTAAGGGAAGACACATTTATGTTCCTAAAATCCACACATAACCTAATGTCTTCATTCTTTTTCTGACATGAACTAAGTTTGAAACCTAGGAAGAATGTTTGATAGGTTTGATGATCCCTGCATCATTCAATTTCATCAGTTCCTGCTCCATCTTGGGTCTTAATGTGGGGTTTATAGGTCTCTTCTTTTATCTAAAAGGCTTAACATATTCTTTTAGAGGGATCTCATGTTGGAATAAATCCTCATTATAGGCCTTGAGATAATCATTGGTCCATGCAAATACTTTCTTATATTTCCTCAGGAGGTCAATTAGATACCGTTTTAACTTGGGTGACATTTTATTTCCAATAAATAATTTTTTTGGAACCTCTGTTGTTCCTACATTTACCTCCTCCAAATTCTCAGGCTTATTTACACTTTTAGAAAAATATGGCTTATCTTTGTTGTCAAAAGCTCTATCAAGAACCACCAGTCCCTTTGGAATTTTTTTTGACTTCAAATTTAGAAATTATTTGCCAAGGACAATATCTCTTCCATCTAGGATCTCTACACATCCACTGAAGTCTATTTCTTTGTCTTTAGAGTCTGTCTTATAGTGCAAAAGTTTCAAAATATCAATATCATCATCAAACACTTGCCAACTCTCAATATTATCTAGTATTGAAGGCCTAGTTTGAACCTCTGTTTCAGAGATTCCAGCAAATGTAACATCTTCTGGCCTTAAGGAATTCTTTTCCAGCAAATCTGTCATTTTTTTATGGCTTCTATTCATCCAGTTAATACTAAATGCATCAAATTTTTCAATTTTATCCCAGACATCATTCTTGTATTGCTTCAACCATTGGTTTTTCGATGCATACTTGGATCTAATTTGAGACACCACCAATGCAAAATTTTCAATAACTCTAAGACATCTAATTCCATGTCTTGGAGCCAATTTCAATCATATTAACAAGGCTTCATACTCTATAAAATTATTGGTACATGTAAATAATAGTGTGAATACGAATTTGAATGTCTTACCAGTGGAAGATATTAACAATTGCAGCACCAACTCCCTCCCTAGAACTAGCACCATCAAAATACATAACCCATAACTTACTTTGTTCTGATAAATTAATATTGTCCTCAGATAACAACATAGGTTGAAACTTTCCTTCAACCTCATTTTCATGCACTTGGAAAGATCCCATATCAGTGTATAGAAAACATGTCATATTGTCATCCTCTTCTTCCTCAATCATGTGAGGAGTTCTGGTTTCTCTAGACACCTTGAAATTTTCACCAGCAATATTAAATGTAGCAAAATATAGATCACATTGAATACTTCCCCCATTGAAGCACTCCATTTTCTTGATAATAACATTCCATATTGGGGGGGAATATCCACAACCAGAACACTCATTGTTGGTACCTTACCTGGGTATGCAACTAACTTATAGAGCAAGGTTTTGATAGTTAGTACCAATAATAGGAACTTCTCTAGAATCCATGGCTTGGAACCTTCCATGGGGTGTATTAAATTTTAATCTCATTGACTTCATCACCTCAGCAGGCATGACAATATTAGATGCTCTAGAATCTATCATACAATTATTTAACATCTTCCCATTTATAACCAAATTGAGGAAAAAAGGATCTGCATTCCCTGAAGAACTACTAAAAATATTTGTATCCAGATAAATTTGAGGAATCTTTGAAACAAGTTCATCAGATTCCTTTGGCCTACTTACATATTCCTTTGGCCTATTTACATATTTATATTGTGGTTCTGTCATTTTCTTACTCTCTCCTGGTCTAAGAATCTTTGTAGAGCTAACAACTTTTACCCATGTTAAAGCTTTCTCCTTGTGTTCACTGATTCTCATCATTTCCAATAAAGGAACCTTGACAGTAATTTGAGATAAGAGTTTCCCCATATCAACAGGGGTGTATTTCATGTCAGATAAATCTTTCTTTTCATTTTCACAATCTTCATCCTCAACTTGAGAGGCCAATTTGGGATCATCCCTATCTGGTTGTTTGATTTATTTTTGAGGAGGAGGCACAAGATCTTCTAGTGTTTTTGTCTTTTGTTTGTACACAATATTCCAACCAATAGGATTATTTGTTTTCTTAACCAAAACTATCTTGGCACCTTCAGTCTGTTCTTCTTTTTCTTGTGGTTGTTCTTTTGGTTTCTTAAGTAAAAATACTTGCAGGTTTTCCATCTTCATTCCCAACTATTATGTTTCTTAAGTTATAGTTACCCTTTTCTTGAGTAACCATGTTGTATGTAATCAGATAAATTTCCTTATTAGAGGGTCTTCTAAAAATAGGTGTTTCCTCACCCTTCTCAACATTGTACCTCATATTATCAAATTCCCATTCTTCTATATCAGAATCACATTGCTGATAATATGTTTCTTTTCTGCTGAAAGAGCCAAATGCAAATTGTTTTTTAGTCTCATTATCAGAGACCACTTCATCCCACAAATGTGAAGAAGCCATAGTGTTAGGACTAAAAATGAAACTAGGGCTTCTATGGTGGTTTTTTGAATTTGCAGTGAGTTGTGTGTCTTCTTTGTGCGTGAAATAGTTGCAGTGAGCTAGTGTGGCCATATATTGTTCCCTTTTGGTCACCTCTGTGGAGTCTTTTTAGTCGCTAAGGTCTTTGTATCTTCACTGGTGTGTTTTGAGTGTAAAATGATGCAGGTCTAATATCCCACATTTGTTGTGCTTCGAGGAACTTTGATATTTTTATGTCCTAGTCTGTAGTAGTTAAGTGTAAAACGGCAAGCGCCTTTTTGGCCAATGGTTTGTGAAGTGTTGCGGTTAGTGGCAGCCAACTAGGAGATAGATGGTTAATTTTTGTGGGCCCATGTTGAATAATGCTCAGATGATGATTGGTCGAGGATGAAAGGTGGTAGCAAGATGTAACTGTGCGGCCCATGTTAGCACAGGTCTAGTTGGATCATGTGGTAGTGAGGGTGTGACATGTGGCAGGTTTGACGGGCGGTAGGCCAGGTTGCTTGTATACATGGTGAGGTTCCAGAGAATAGGGAGATTCCACATGGTATAGGTTAGTAGGATGGTTAGGTTGGACTGGAAAAGTGGATCAAATCCATAGGTGACACGTGGCGATAGATGAGATAAAGCGAGTGATGATGGCAGATCAAGATCTGACAATGTTTCGCTACTGTGTGAAGGGAAGATGCGAGGAGGTTAAGCATCATGCAGTCGTGAATTGAGTGGTGTGTGTCTCAAGTTAGTATAAAGGAGTGTGGGGCCTACATGGGTAAGGAGAGATAGGTGGTTTTGAGGTCCAGTAAGACAGTGTCGCAGGGATGTCAAAGTGGTTTGACTAGGCAAAAATAATATTTCTTTTTGCTTTATGCCCGCATTACTAAAGTGCATCGACGGTCACATTTTAAAGTTACAAAAGGGTTGTGATCTTGGTCGTTGATGTGTTTGGCACTAGAGGAGTTAGCCGTTGGAGTAGTATTTTAAATTTTTAATTCCCTCTACACAGTTTTGGTTAGATGGCATGTTCTCATACCTTACAAGGGAGTGGTTCAAGGTTTTCTGGGGCCATGGTCAACCTTAATGGTGCCGCTCAATGGCTAGGAATGTTTTTGTGGGTCTGAAGCACATTTATTGTAGCATGGTGGTTTCTTGGAGCTCTATTTACTTTCTATTTTGGGATTTTTCTACCATACTTGGAGTACTCTACATTTATATGATTGGATCTCTACTTGTAACTTGGCAAGTGGTTTTTTAGGATAGATTTTTTAGTGATCTTTTGGAGAAAGATCAACTTGCAAAATAGGATTTATTGATGACTTGACAAATAGTAGTTGGAACCCTCTCCTAGGGTTTCATCCTTCTACAAAGGGATTTCCTTTCTCTATTTTGGGGGGTTTGAATTTTATGATCCTAAGTGTTGGTTCCAAAATTGTTGGTCCTGGGGATATATCATATTTGTATTAGACTGTAGTTCATGCTAAGATAGATACTTCTGATCTTTTGCAGATTATTGAGTGGTTTAGTTATTTAGTTTTATGGTTACATATTTAGATTCATTATACTTAGTACATTTGTCTCAGTTTCAAGTCTCTCCTTGGTTGTTATTGTGTGATTTTTGGATTTTTTGGTCTAATACATAGAGTTATCTATGTGTATGTTTCATTCCATAGTTCTGATTAAGGATCATATTAAAAATACTTTGGGGGAAACATAGATTCATTTGATATATATGCATAGGGATCTTATAAGAAAGTGTGTGATCTGATATGCATGTATTTATGGCTATGAATCCTTGCCAATAGGTTGTCCATCTGTTACAATATTTTGATTGAATAAGTTGCCCAATGGATAAGGCACTGGTCAAAATCTTTTTTATTCTTTGTTGATGTATGGCTGGTCTAGTTTGGTTATATCCTACAAATTTACATCAATACCATTACTAAATCTTTTTCATACCCTATGGTTGTTGGTTGTATGTCCTACTTGGTAATAGAGAGTCAATGAATGCCTGGTTAATATTTAGCACTTTCTTATCATGATCTGTTGTTATAATCTAGAGTGAATAAGAGTTTTAAAGAGTTGTATTTTTTCTGGAATAGGTATAGCCACCTTGGTTTTGCAGAGCCAAAAGTGTAGACGATAGTCTTGTCCCTATAGTTGGTCCAATTGTCTTGCATAGCTTCCATACTTGGAGTTAACCACTCCTAACATCAGTCTTAAGGCATATTGGTAGCTATAGATAGCATAAACATTTTCAAACACCAACAAGATGGTGACTCTACTAGGGAATAGAAGAAAAAGTGATTAGTGAGTCTAAGGGATTTTCTTCCTTGCCTTTCTAATTCAATCCTAGAGTCTGGTTATAGAGTCATGGTTTTAAAAGAGATAGTCCTCATAATTGTAAGAGTGAGTCTATTTTCTTGTCTATCATTGTATATTGTCTGAAATTCATATTTCTAAAAGTGATACAAGTACTATCTCACATGTGGTGAGTGGCAACTCCAAGTTCTATGATTTGCACCAGTGTGCATGCTTCAAGAAAGACTACAAAGAAGATGTGGACTTGTGGTGATAGAGGCAAAAGATAATAGGACTCCTATGACTATGAGCATAGTCAAGAGAGGAATCAAAAGAACCCTATATTGGGGTGTGTTGTGAGTTGTATGTTTTAAGAGGGCTAGAGTTGGGAAAGAGCTCTCAACGAATTCAGATCTTTTCCTCTGCAAGAAAGTGGAAAATCTACCAAGTTTCAAAAGGTGATTTGGAGGTGACTTCATATTAGTATCTTGCATCTGCTACAACACATCCAAGTATTTTACTTTTCAAGGATGTAAATGTTTCCTTATGAAGTGATTCAAGCACTAAGAAAAGGAATAAGGTGTGGATAAAGGTTTTCATGCTTCAAGTTTTGAGTTGCAATTTGCAAAATCATATGGAAGTATTGTATTAGTCAAAATTGGTAAGCTTGAGGAGGAGCTTGCATTGTTAGACTAAGGCATCCAAAAGGATTGCATATTGTTGATCAGAATGAAGGTAGGAAGGAGAAGGGAAATGTCAATACCTTTATTTTATGATGCATATGATGAGCTTCCAGGGGGTACTGAGTTTTCAAAATCTATATTTATTAGTTTGTTTTTAGAACTTTGTTTCCCTGAATCAACCCATTGGCCAGCCTCCTTGAGGGAAGAACATTATATGCATATTAGGGATTGGATAACTAATGTTGTAGATCTTGAACTTGAAGATACACTTGAGGTTGTATCAGGTAGTGTTGTTACTGAGAATGATAGGACTTATGAAGGAGATGTGTCTAGTGTTGATACTCTCTCTTATAATCATGAAAATGATGCTCCTTCTTAGTATGAGGCAAAAGATTTGTGCAGTCAGCAAGAAGAATAAGATTGGATAAGTGAAAATGTTGCTAATAATTGCTTGATAGAAGAGGTTCATAATGAGGATAGTGATTCACTTCATAGTGAGAAAATTTTAGAGTTTTGTCTTATGAATATCTCAAATATTCAGGGAGGGATAGTTCTGAATTCTTGCACCCAACACAGATTGATTTTGACCGAGAGCATCAATCAGTAGGTTCTGTCTTTGACATGTGTGCTTCTGATTCTTCTGCTTCTTCTGCACTACTAGACTATAATAGGATTGGCTATGACTTATTCATATGAAGAAGGCATCAGTGTGTGTCCATTTTTAAGGGATGAGGTTTTTCCTGATATTGTCTTGAGTACTAATTGGGATAGTTGTGTTGATTATGAATCTTTCTCAGATTTTGAATCATTGTTTAAGCCATTGAAGGATGGTCTTTCAACTTCTCAAGTCTCACATGTTTATGATGAGTGTGTTGATGTTTTCCCTCCCACCCACCAATAGGTCTTTGGTTTGTACAATTTTGATACTTTTCAAGAGAGTTCTTCACAGGATTCTGATGTGGACATGCAAACCAGTGATGTGATGCAAGATGGTTCCTTTTTTGTAGAGGAGGATAGAGATCATGGTCTGAGACCTTGCCAAGATAATAATTTTGGACATAGTTCTTGTTAAAACATTAAGATGCCTCCTCTGACAAAAAATAGATCCATAAATGATGGCTCCAGCTACATGGAAAAATACAAGTGTCTTTCTTAGCTGGATGGGGATTCTCCAAGATGTGGTAGTGAATTAGATATTGTTGATTGTTGCATTTCATCCCAATTTTTTCTAAATGATGAGTGCAACATACATATGCCACATGTTTTTCATATGTCTGATTTTCTTTTTAGCTCAGATGATGAAGGTGCTTATGTTTCTTTTGGTGAGCTAATGGAAAGTGGTAGTTATTATGATCAGACAGATGAAAGAATTTGTTTCAGCTTGCTTTCAGGTGTAGGGAGCAGAGAATTTTGTCTATGAAAGAGGCAAGCTGGATTAGAAAAGTGGTGATGGTGCAGACCATCAAGACTTGTTTGATTTTTTAGAGCAGTGAATAATTTTGCAGAGATTTTGATCTTTTCTTATAGGTAGTTTTCTTTTATGTTGTTTCCTGCTTTCTACTTTAGGTTATATTTCTTTTCCTGTAGGTGGTCTTGTTTTCCTTGAGATTATGGATCCTTATTGTGCCTGTAAGAGACATATATCCCCAGTTGGAGCCATGGTTAGGACTAAATGAAACTAGGGCTTCCATGGTGGTTTTTTGAATTTGCAGCAAGTTGTGTGTCTTCTTTGTGCATGAAATGGTTGCAGTGAGGTAGTGTGGTCATATATTGTTCTCTTTTGGTCACCTCTGTGGAGTCTTTTCAGTCGATAAGGTCTATGTATCTTCACTGGTGTGTTTTGAGTGTAAAACCCTACAGGTCTAATATCCCATATTTGTTGTGTGTCAAGGAACTTTGATATTTTTATGTCCTAGTTCATATTATTTGTCAAAAGAAAAGTGCCTTTTTGGTCACCGGTTTGTGAAGTGATGTGGTTAGTGGTGGCCAGCTAGAGGATAGATGGTTAATTTTGGTGGGCCCGTATTGGAGAGTTCTCAGATGATGACATGGTTGAGGATGAGGAGTGGTAACAAGGCATGACTGCGTGGTCCAAGTCAGCACAGGTCCAGTTGGATCACATAGTAGTGTGGGTGTGACATGTGGCAGGTTTGACAAGTGTCAGGCCAGGTTGGTTGTATACATGGTGAGGTTCTAATGAATAGGGAGATGCCATGTGGTATAGGTAAGTAGGATGGTTAGGTGGGACCGAAAAGGTGGATCTAATCCATCAGTGACACATGGTGATAGATGAGATAAGTTGAGCGATGATGGAAAATTGAGATCTGATGGTGTTTCGCTACCGCATGAAGGGAAGATGCGAGGAGGTTAAGTATCGCATGGTTGCAAATTGAGTGATGGGTGTACCAGGTTAGTAGAAAGGAGTGTGGGGTCCATGCAGGTAAGGAGAGACAAGTGGTTCTAAGGGCCAGTAAGATAGTGCCACATAGACGTCAAAGTGGTTTGACCAGGCCAAAATAACATTTCTTTTTTATATATGCCCACGTTACTAAAGTGCATTGGCGGTCACATTTTAAAGTTACAAAATGGTCATGATCTTGGTTTTTGATGTGTTTGGCACCAGAGGATTTGGCCTTTGGAGTAGTATTTTAAATTTTTAATTCCCTAAGCGTAGTTTTGGTTTGATGGCATGTTATCAGACCTTATAGGGGAGTGGTTCAAGGTTTCTGGGGCCATGGTCAGTATTAATGGCGTCACTCAGTGGCTAGGAACATTTTTGTGGGTCTGAAGCACATTTATTGCAACATGGTGGTTTCTTGGAGCTCTATTTAGTTTCTATTTTGGGATGTTTCTGCCATGCTTGGAGTACTCTACATTTATGTGATTGGATCTCTACTTGTAACTTGGCAAGTGGTTTGTCAGGATAGATTTTTTAGTGATCTTTTAGAGAAAGATCAACTTGCAAGATAGGATTGATTGATGATTTGATAGGCAGTGGTTGGAACCTTCCCCTAGGGTTTCATCCTTCTACAAAGAGCTTTCCTTTCTCTATTTTGGGGGGTCCAAATTTTATGATCCTAAGTGTTGGTTCCAAAATTGTTGGTCCCAAGGATATAACATATTTGTATTAGACTATAGTTCATGCTAAGATAAATACTTCTGATCTTTTGCAGATTATTGAGTGGTGTACTTATTCAGTCTTATTGTCACAGGTTCAGATTCATTATACTTAATATATAGTCTCAGTTTCAAGTCTCTCCTTGGTTGTTATTGTGTGATTTTTGGATTTTCTAGTCCAATACATAGAGTTATCTATGTGTATGTTTCATTCCATAGTTTTGATTAAGGATCAGATTAAAAATACTTTGGGGGAAACATAGATTCATTTCATATATATGCATAGGGATCTTATAAGAAAGTGTGTGATCTAACATACATGTATTTACGGTTGTGAATCCTTTCCAATAGGTTGTCCATCTGTTACAATATTTGGATTGAAGAATTTTCCCAATGGATAAGGCACTAGTCAAAAGATTTTCTATTCTTTATTGATGTATGTCTGGTCTAGTTTGGTTATATCCAGCAAATCTACATCAATACCATTACTAAATCCTTTTAATACCCTATAGTTGTTGGTTGTATGTCCTACTTGGTAATAGAGAGTCAATGAATGCCTAGTTAGTATTTAACACTTTCTTACCATGATCTGTTGTTATAATCCATAGTGAATAGGAGTTGTAATGAGTTGTATATATGTTGTCTAGATTAGGTATACCCACCTTGGTTTTGTAGAACCAAAAGTTTAGTGGGAAGTCTTGTCCCTATAGTTGGTACAATTGTCTTGCAGACCTTCCATACTTGGAGCTAACCACTCCTAACATCAGTCTCAAGGCATATTAGTAGCTTTAGATAGCATAAATGTTTTCAAACACCAACACATGGCACAACCACTATCATCATAAAATTCATCCTCATAATCCTCTTGATTCTCACTAGCAGATACTTTTGAAGAAACAACACAATAATCAAGATTGTGAGGGGATTGGCAGTCCATGCACCAAGAGTTGTCATTGCACATGTTAACAATGGTTTTACGTAAAGGATTAGGGGTTTTATCACCGTATTTATCTTTCTGTTGTGGGAGAATAGGCTTCCCATCTTTCCATTGGGTATTATAGGGATAGTTCTGCAACCTAGGTTCTCTATTGAAATTACCATAGGATGGCTTATCATTATTTGGAGCCCTATTTTTCTTAGTCTCTCCAGGCTTTAAATCCTTAAGAGCACTTAGAATCTTCTTCAAACTATACTCTTCTTTAGGTTTAGCAATTGAAGACTTGTCTGATTCTTTTTTGTTAAACCTTTTTGGCTTCCAATCTTCCCTTCTACCTACTTTCCCTAACACTCTTCTATTTGTTTCAATGTTAATTTCTATCTTATATGCTTCCCTAATGTTCCTAGGGTTCTTATCTCTAAGGAGATATCCCATTTTTCATCAAAAGCATTCAAATAAGTAGCGAGACATGCCTTATCATCCAGCCTCATCACTTCAAATAGCTTGTGCATAGCTCTTTGGAATCTTATGTTGAATTCAACCACTTCTTCATTTGGGTTTTTCTTGATATTGTTGAACTCATTCAACATAAAACCTTCATTTTTCTTGTCACCATATTGATCTCTGAAACAATATTTAACTTCATCCATGGATACACATGGCCTCCAGGCGCAATGCCTTGATGAGTAGATCTTGATCATCTCTCCCTTGAGGCTTTGCACTAGCCTTCGGATGAAAAATGAGTTGCACGACATTTGCGTCTTAAATAAAAGGGATTGCAGGGACATTTAAACTTAGGATAAAGAAGTAAAGTGCTAAGACTTAGGGAAATTAAAGACATGTCCCTGCTTGACAAAAAAATAAACACATGGTCTAATGGACTTTAAGTGACAAAGAAAAGAAACTCAAAATTATAACAAGTCCTAGAAACTTAGGGTTTAAGACCAATGAAAAAAGAGCTTGAAAACACAACCACTTGAGTTTTAAGCAATATAGAACCTTGCTCAAATTTTGAAACATATGATTTAGCGGTGAGGCAAAAAAAAATTGTAGCCCTAACATGTTGTGTGCTTATGTCCTTTTCATTTAAGTAATTATATGGTTAAGTTGGAGATTATAAAGTTCATGTTTAAAGTTTTGTAATATTGATTCACCCCCCTCTCAGCATCACTTAATCATAACAGGTGGAGCTGAAGATCTAACACTGCAAAACACCAAGAAAATACACAAGGAGGAAAAACAACGAGGAAGAAAAAGAGAAAACTAACAAGTGAGGGAAGAATGAGAAAAAAGTGCGCAGAGATTCTTTTCTAGCCCATGGGTGACGTCACACCTTTTGACATTTTAGAGGCCAAAACCCTAAAAGGTGCAACTGAGACTTCCAAAGTTTTTGAATTTTGGAGGTCAGATGACCTCATTAGTCCAAAAGTTTGAAAGTGTGAAAGTCTAGAAGGACTAGGAACTTTTGGTCTTTTTGGGCTTTTGCACTTTCAGAGATCGAATGATCTCTTTATCCTGAAGGTGTGAAAGTGTGAAAGTCTCAAAAGACTTTACACTTCTCAATCATAGCTCTGGTGAGAAACTCAAAGAACCTAGAGAAAAGAGGAAAACAAGGGAGAGAAGGCAGAAGAAAAAGAAGCCCCAAAAAAGGGGTTCCCATGGCTAAAGGGCCAAGATGGGGTATGTGTTTTGGACCCACAACAAATAGCCCCAGAAAAAAGGAGGAATGACCAAGGAATTTCTTTATTAGCAAAACCCTTATGTGTAGTGATCTTTACAGTAAAATGGAAATAAGGGGCCGCTTGTGTCGACCATGTTTCATTGGCTCCCAAGATCAAATTATTTCCCTTGATTTCTATTATGTGTACAAGTGGGTTCATGTATCTGCCTTTGAATGCAGTGACTAGAGTGTTTTTTAGCTACTCCCAACCTTTGTTACGTAGACCAGGGCTTCCCAGAGAGATCATTGTTGTCAGCCAAGTGTCCATAGCCCTGGAAAAGTTTTCCCCGAATCCCAATCTAACCTTTCTCTACTCTTGGTCAGGCATCCATAACCCCGGTAGAGGTTTCTAGAGTCATCCTTGTCTATTTTGTATGTTAGAGTCTAGAGGTATGCAGGGGAATCTCATTTTCAAAATTATTTATGTTTATCCTTCCTTTTCAGGTCAGATTATGACTTGGATTGTGTAACTCTTAAACATGTACTCAGGTACATGTTCTTCTTTTTTGTAACACAAGTAGTGATTAGGATGTGCTACCTATGTTTTTTGATTGTAACCACTTGAGGGTTATATTTTCTTAGCTGGTTCATTTTTTCTTTTATCCTTCTTTTCTTCCCCCTTCCCTATTCCCTTTCGCATCTATTAGACTTGGGTTTTGGGATTGGTGGGTGCCCGAGTCAATGCACTAAGACCGGTCACAACTAACAAGTCATCCAATAACCAATGCTCTTGAGTGTCATTTTTTAGTGTTCTTTGTGATCAGGATGACCAAGGGTCAGACATCTCTCTAATTACTAATGGAAGACGTTGTCACTTCTGACTTTGGGAACGTTCTCTATGTCGATAATTTCTTTGGAGATTTTGACCAAGAAATACCTCTGCTCCAATTTTATGGACTACTTGGGATGGGGTCAAAACACACTAACCAAAGGAAAAAAGGGGGAAAAACAAGCACTGACACAACAAAGGGGAAGGCAAAGACACAGACAAAAAAAGGGGGCAAGCTAGACCAAAAGAAAAGGAAAAAAAGAAAATGAAGAAAAAAAGGACAAAATAGAAAACTAAAATACAAGGCACGAAAGGCAGTCCCACTCAGGATCTGAAATAATGCTTAAGGAATTACCCATTGACTAGAAATGGGATCAAATCTCTATCTAAGGTGTTGATCCTGAAGGTGTTCTCTCCCAAGATCTCGGATATCTGGTAGGGGTCCGTCCACATTTTTTTAAAACTTAGTGTGGATGTTGGGATTTTCTTTTTCCTTATGCCACTTCAAAATAAGGTCATAGATCCTAAAAGATTTGATAGTGGCTCTCTTTTTGAACCATCACTTGATGACCACTTGGTGCTTTAATACATGCTCTAGATCTAAAGTTATTTTCTCATCCAAGTTGAGGATATTCATGAGTCAAACTTGCACTCGATCTTCACCCCCAACATACTGGTCCATAAATTTCAAGAATGGTATTTTCAAGTTCGTAGGGAAGACCAATTGTAGGCCATAGACTATTTGGTATTGGGATGTTCCTAGGGCATTTTTTATTCTTACCCAGTTGGTGCAAAAAGCGTATTTCAACTGAGTATGCCAATATCTAGGGTTGTCATCTAGGAGGTGTTTGATCACCGTTGTTAGGTTCTTATTTGTGTATTCTTCTATGCCATTTCATTGCGTGTTATAATTAGAAGAGAATTTGAGGATTACGTAATTTTCAAAGTCCCATTGCATGAGCATAGCAGAGGAAAAGGAGGGGGCATTATCACATACCAGATAAAATGGCATTCCAAACTTGGTGATGATGTGCTCCTCTAAGAAATTGGTTACTACTTTTGTGGTTCAATTCTTTAGTGCATGGGCTTCTATCCAATGCGTGCAGTAATCGGCAGTTTTTAGGATGAATTTATAACCTACAGATGAAGGGGGGTTAATTATTCCAACAAAATCCAATCCCCATTGGGAAAATAGACGTACCTTGTATACTAGCTATAAAGGAATTACTGATTCCTTCATTGAGTTGCACTTATCTGGAAGGTGTGGCATGATCTTACGTGCTCATAGGTGTCTCTAAATAGTTTCGGACAATAGTATCATGCTCTCAAGATTTGGTGGGAAGTGGCTTCAGCAAACCCATGGCTTATCTCGTATTTGTCACAGAAATCATCCAGGACTTTTTTTGCTTCAGTCATGTCTAAACATCGCATGTATAGGCCCTCATAATTGCGTGTGTATAGCTGGTCATTATTTAGCATGTAAGAGCTACTCTTGATTCTCAGGGCCCTTCTTTATGATTTGTTCATTCCTTCCAGACAATGGTTCTGTAGTAAGTGATATACTATGTCTTGGTAGCATATGTCTGTAATCACACCTTGATCGATGTAAGTTTGGCATGTTAGACCTTCGTCTACCTCAAAGATCAGTTTCATCAAGCCTTGGCCTCTTACTAGTTTCATTGGTTGGATCTCGAGGTTGAATTATTGTAGAATCGCCATCCACTTTCCCCTTCATTCACCTAGCTCATTTTTCATTAACAAAGATTTTAAGGCCACGTTGGGAACTATCCCAAAAAAATTTCTCCTTAGGATGTAGTGCCAAAACTTCTTTACTGTGTTAACCAAAGTAAAATTTTGTTTGTCTAGATTAGGGTATCTAACTTTGGCATTCTTAAGTCGGTGGCTCATGAAGGTTATCAACCTCTCGCCTTCACCATCATTTTTTCGTGTGAGGATGCCCACACATGAGTGTTCTGATGCAAAGGAATACACTTTGAAAGGAATAGTGTAATCTAGGCTGACTAGGACAAGGGTCATGGTGATTGCGCTTCTTATCTCCTCAAAATATTTCTTCACTAGGATAGTTCGCTCAATTTTGGCATCTTTCTTCAACATGTCATTTTGGGTTTTTACTATCTTGGCAAAACCACTGATAAAATTCCTTAGGAAGTTAATCTTTCTAAAAAATGATTTTAGCTCTTTGTGACTATGAGGTGAGGTTAGCTTTATAATGTCTTGTACCTATTTGGGCTCTATTACTATCCTTGCTTCTGAGATGATGTCTCCCAGCAGCTTGCCTTCTATGACCCCAAACACGCATCTCTTGGGGTTGAGGGAAATTTCATACTTCTTACATCTCTGGAGGACTCTTCTAAGGTCATCTATATGATCAACTCTCTATTTGGAGAAGATTGTGAGGTCATCCATATAGATGATAATTCACTTTTTGAATAGCCCTTTAAAAATTATGTTCATTTCTCTTTGGAAAGTGGCCCAGTGTTGATTAGACCAAAAAGTATCCATTGATAGGTGAATGTCCCCTATTTGGTTGTGAAAGACATTTTTAACCTATCCTCTTCTTGTACCATCACCTAGTTATAGCCTGAGTAGCCATCCAGAAAGGATGTCATTTGGGAACTGTTAAGTACTTGTAGCACTTCGTCTAGAGACAGAAGTGGGTAGTTATCCTTTTGAGAGGCCTTATTTAGGTTTCATAAATCTACGCACAATCAAATATTTCCACTCTTATTTCTCACTAGTATCAAGTTTGTGACCCACATGGAATGTCAGATTGGGAAGATGATTCTTGCATCCAGCAAATTTTGGACTTCCTTTTGTATTAGAGGCTCCATGGTGGAGTTCATGGGTCTTTAACGTTGTCGAAAAGGCTTGGAGTCTGGTGTCAATGGGATGTTATGCACTATGAATGAGGTGTCATATGTTTTCAATTATTTATAGCTCCAGGCTATGACATCTTGATACTCAGAGAGGATTCAGACCATTCTCTCCTTTTCTTCTTTGGTACCTACTTTCTCGATATGGACCTGTCATGGCTCATCTTTTGTGTCGAGGTTGAAAGTTTCATATTCTATACCATCGGGTGGGATATCTAGTTATCTTCTTGTAGCGGTCTCTTCGCTATCAAAGATCCTTTCTATTTCTACCATGCCTTTAGGTATGGATTTAGTCCTTTAATTTATGATGCCCTAATCATCAGGTGCTTCTGGATCTGCTTCTTCCTCTAATTCTTCCTTACCTTCATCTATGATCTTTTTTTCAAACACACTGGTGCACATGATGAACTAGAGGATGTGTTGGTCATCTTGGAAGACTTGAAAGTTGGTAACATTGTTCAAGATAGCTGGAGCTGCAATGAGTTCCGCTAAAAACTTCTTGATTTTTAAATTTTCCATTGGGTGTAATGAACTAGCAGACACAACTAGTGCATAAGCAGCGACATTCTTCCTCCTTGGGATGGATTTGATATTGAATGCTTCAAATTCTTTGATCAGGTCCCATGCCCTATTTTGGTAAGCCGAGAGTCTCTTATCGTTGCACAAATATTGACTTTGGATATGCTTGATGATATGCTATGAGTCACCTTCTACTATTAAGACTGTTATCCCCTTTTTATGGGAAAGGAGGAGTCCACGAATTAGCACTTTGTATTCTGCAACATTATTAGTGCACAGAAATTGTAACCGGTAAGCAGCATAGAAGGACTTACCTCTCAAATTTATCAGTTCAATTCTTGTGTCGGCTCCTTGTTTACATTTGGACCCATCAAAATGAAGTTTCCATATTGGGTACTTTTTTGAGGGTTTTGACTTGGATTGGGAATTTTTTGACAACTTTTTAATTTAAGGATTTCTCTCATTTCCTTCCTCTTTGTATGAGGAGGTCGATTCCTCTTTTCTTACCCCTAGAGTTCCCTCGAGAATAGGAGTCTTGGGGTCTTCATTTTCTTGGTTCATTGGCAGCCTCATGTAAGGTGGGAGAGCACCATTATCTGAATTAATCCAACCACTAAACACACCGGGGTAGGTTTCTTGTCATTTAAATCTTATCCACCATCTTGACTTCTAGAAAAGGGGCTCTGACTAGTATGGTTGTCCTCCTTTGGGAGGGTTCCACATTCATTTTCCCTCTCAAGGTTCTTGACGTCTGTTCTCAAAGCCTCTAAAAATATGGTTGGAAAGGAAATCTAGTCTAGGATGCATGAAAAAGCATCTTGACAATTGGGATAGGTGAATTCTGAGTGGTTCGCTTGGTATAAGTGGCAGTATCTTGGTAATAGGAGGATGTTGGTATCTGCATCCTGTTCCAGGTGTCGCAGGCTTGTTGTCATGTCACTGATGAAACTTTTGAATATTAAATTGTTGGGGTTGAATTCCAGCAGACCTTGTATGGGGATGAGATCTTTTTCTTTCATTTCCATGATCCAAAACATGAGGATATCATCCATCCGGTAAGTACCTAGGTTAGTTTGTGTGAACAAGACCTCATTTGGGGCATTATAATCTATGATCATAATTTTCAATTTGGGCTCTCCATCAATCTTGATTTGGTTTTTCAATCCCTTCCATGGTAGCCATAGTTGGGTGATGTTAGTGGATAACCAACCTCTCAAAAATTTGGTCCATTCTCAACTTAGGAGCATCCCAAAAGTTTCAAGGATATCCACTATGTGCACATTGATGTGTTCTTGTATTCTCGAGTTTGCCACCAAATGGATGTGCACATATTTAAGCACACTAATTACCTTGACCTCTGTCTTGTCTAGTTGGATTACTAACTGGTTTTTTTGTCTGGGGAACTATCCATAGCTTTTTGCAGATGGACAAGGGCATGATGTTACATGAAGCTCCTGAATCAACTAGGCACTTGTGTAATTTTTTTCTGAACATTTGGAGACTAAGTAGGAATGTAGGTACTTCCACCTTGTCCTTAAATATTGTAGGGAAAGCTTCTGAAGTGTTAATATTGGGTGTGGGGTTCTTTGGGTTATTAGTTGTTGTACCTTTTTTTGAATGGTCGAGGGATTTTAGGAGTGCTTCTCTCCGAGAAGGGAATCCTTGAAGTATTTCAAACATAGATATGTTCACCCTCATTTTCTTCAATTCTTTGACTACACTATACTTGTCATTTGACCAAGCCAGACTTTTGTAGCTAGAAAGCGTGTTTGGTGGAGATGATGTAGGAGCACTCAGACCTCTAGGAAACATAGGGTTGTTACTTGCTCGGGGATCTAGTGGAGTTGTTTTTTTCCTGGAGGTATACCATTGGTTAGAGGTTCCTTTCAGGTCCT
The DNA here is from genome assembly GCA_018584345.1 of Thuja plicata. Taxonomy (NCBI): domain Eukaryota; kingdom Viridiplantae; phylum Streptophyta; class Pinopsida; order Cupressales; family Cupressaceae; genus Thuja; species Thuja plicata. The sequence goes on from MU227803.1 coordinate 585,031, forward strand.
CAAATTGTACAAACTATGATGATCATTTTGAGAGGCGTGAACCTCAGAGTATTTGGGTTCTTTTTCCTTCTAGAATGGGAACATGAACTCTTCTTCTTTAGTATAGGTGTCCAAACTTTCCCCATTTCTAGATTCATAAGATTCAAACATCAGGGCGTTAAAATGAATAGGTAGTTCCTCTAGGTTCTATGGATATTAATTTTAGGGATTTCTTCCACATCTGTCATTTCCTTGGCGTAGATTTGGAGCCCTGAAAAAATTTGTATCAGTAGCCTCATAAGTGTTAGCATTATCTACAGGTATGCTACGATTGTTGGGTTGAGTATTCCATTGCCTATTGGGCCTTTGCTGCCCAAATGGTTTATCCTATGAATTTTTCTATTGTTGTAGGTATTGAAACTCTGATTTTGATTTTGGGGGTAAGCATTCAGACCAGAAGGCATCCATTTGTATCCAATTTGGTTCTGAGGGGGATTCAACTTTATCCTAGTGAGCTCATTGGTGAGTTGGGATAGGGTTTTCTTTACGGAATCCAACTCAGAGGCTAGGTGAGTATTAGGTTCGGCTGGGGGCACTGTTCGTTTCTCAAAGAAAGTTGTCTTATGAGCCTCATAACCTAGATAAGTAATGGATGGTAGTGGAGGAGTGAATAGTTATGCCAGAATTGGGTTCAACAAAGGTGTGTGAGTGGCTAGAGCTTTATTGCTTGCCTCAAATTGATGTAGAGCCATGATGTTACCAGTGGTAGGAATGCCCCCAAAGTTTCCTTCTTGTGGGTCCATTTGTTTTATAAACATTATGGCCTTGTTGGACACCTTTTCCATTTTTTCTCTATCTGCATGCGGAAGTCTTCTTAGAAAAATTGATGTGAATGGGTCTAGGGATTTAAGGTAAACTTGTATGATGGATTCCTCTAGTATAGTGTAAGGAGCTTCCAATTTTTTATGCATCTTATGGAAATGATGATTCAAAATAGCAATGGGATCCTTGGGGTCTTTCCTCATTGTTATGAACTGGTGTGTGTTGTAGCAGGGTCCACATACAACTTAAACTAGTTTAGAAATTTGGTTTCAAACTCGGGCCATGCAGAGATAGATCCTCGTGGTAATTTTAGGTACTAGTTGTATGTGAACTCCCCCAAAGTGTATGGAAATAGGTGACAAACAAAATCTTGGTGGGAAATCTCCTTGTAGTTACAAATTTCTTTAAAGGCAAATCTTTTCTCTTCTGTTGTCCTCGATTCTCCATACACAAAATGTGTGCAAAACTTCTCCAGATTATTGGGAAATTCATGGAGCTGCCTAACGAATTTTAGTGGTGAGCTTTGTGCATTAGTGAAGAAATTCATCAGATGAGGCTGTTTTAAATTCTAATTTTGGTTTATGGCTGTGAGTGATGAGCAATAATTTGTCTCTATTTTATGTTTATTTTTATACTATGTTTTTAAGACATTACGAAGACATTTGTGAACCTTTAAGTATTTGAACTTGTAATCATGCTATAAGTATAGTTAGAACCACCAAAGCCTATAGGTAGTTAGTAATGACATATTTTTCTAAAAATTATATATCTATCCCATTCTTTCATATAACTATTTGAATGTGTTCTAATATTTGGATTGAGTTTAATAGTTGACTTGAATATATCTATGTATGTGCTATTAACCTGCCAGAAAAGAGGAGCATCTTGAGAGTGGAATCGGCAGCATTGAAGAGGAAGCGAAAAAGTCCCATCTATGATGGGGAGAACCATTATGACACCATGAGACATTCCTACTACATTGGAGGAACCATCATCTTAGGGAATATAGGAACATAACTCTACTATATTTTCTCAGCCGTTAATACTTTGTTGAATCGGTTATCTAGACTTTATGACATTCTATTGTGGGCTGTTACATTCTCCTTTCTCTATGGCATGAATTAGTCATACTTTATCTGTATGATTTGAATAAAAATAAATCCTCTATATAAAGGGATATGATCATTAGTTTGTATTTATTTGGGTAATATACTATTGTTTCATTTGCACAACAAAGTTACTCTTTCCCATTTCATACATTGTTTTCATTATGATGCAATCAGTTTCTGGAAATATAATGAAGGACTAATTTTGAGTTATATTCTATGTTAGTAGTTATAAAAATCCAACCAAGGGGGCCACTTGTGAGGTGGATTAGATTATACTAGGTTAGCTTTTCTTTCATCACTTACAACATTTTAAGTAGAGTTTACTATTTCCTCCTGCAGCATTATAACCCATGTATGTTCCTATAGCATTTGCAAGAATAATTATAGTGAATGCTTTGGGTTGATAGATTCTTTCATGTATTTTTCCTTCTTGTATCATAACTAATATGACTCTTTGAGAGACTTAGTGCACAAATTGTGTTGTCCCATTTCAAGTATACATCCCTGGGTTGACAATTCAAATGCACTTCATGATAGGAAAAGTAATCCTTAGTTTGAATACACTATTCCTAGGAGAAACTTTGGCATGATTATTAGTACCTATTATGGGGATGTTCATTTTTGGCACCATTTCTGGGGATGATGTCAAACTGAGAACCTTATTGAGTCATTTTTTATTTTTTAGATGGTTCCTTCTTTTCTAGATAGTAGTTTGCAGTCCTGAACTTGCTTCACAAGTTTGCATAATTACTTGCATGCATCGAAGAGGAAGAAGATGAGATGACTATGAGATATTCCTTTCTAGAGAATCTGTTAATCTGAATGAAGAAGTTGAAGAAGTTTAATTACCTTTTGTTGATGCAAGTCTTGAATTTCCTGCAGCATCTTCCTCTGAAGTATAGCCTTTTGATCCAGTTGGCCTTCGACCTTTTGCTAAAATTTTGGCCAGTTTTCTTGATAATTCTGCTCCAAGTGCACCTGTCATTCATAATCCTATGGCTAAAGTTCCTTTACAATAGAAAATCCATTTCTAAATACCTCCATTAATGGTTCAACCTACCTTTCCATTTCCTCTTCCTAGCCTTATCAACAATGCTAACCTCAAAAAAATACCCACTATTGCACTTCCAAATTTCTACTGCCTAATAACTGAAGACCTTGACACCTTTTTGTTGAGTTTGAAATTCTTTGTTGAATCTTTGACTACAACACTGATGGCCACAAGCTCAATTTATTTCCAGGAACAATGAAGGAGTCCACCCTACGATGGTTTATGGGATTAGGAGCTAATGCAGCAACCAACTAGGATGAGATGCAGACTCTAATTCTGCAAAAATACAAAGAGTATTGCAAGGGGGTGACCCAAGAGGAGATGACATTTTCTGAATGTCACAAAAGGAAGATAAAACTCTGTAATATTATGTTTCACACTTCTTGTATAACCTGAAGAAGAATCCACAACATGTGCTGGAGGAGGATTCACAGAAACTCATTTTCTTCAGGGGAGTAAATGACAACTGTCTGGAAGCATTGGACCTCATGGTTGGAGGAGATATATCCCAATATTCTTGAGATGACCTTAATAAAATATACCTTAATTATTCAAGATCAACTATAAAGAAGGGCAGAGGATTTAGTTCTACACTTGCTAAGGGAAATAACTTCGGCATTTCTAAGTTGGAAATCTCTAACCTATTGTCAAACTTTAAGAAAGATATCATAAATGATGTTGCAACACACCTAGATATAATGAATGCCAAGAATAAGCATGCAGATGTCGAAGCACGACAAGAAAAAGAAATATTATGGGTGCAAGTTGTTGGAAAATTTGGAGAACCAATACCTTCCTACTAAGCACATGAAAATAGAAGGAGATGATGAGAAAGTGATCTTTTTTGCTCAACGTCGGCCATGGGCTTCAAGAAAAGGTATACCTCAGGACCCTTTGCAATTTTCTAATCCTTATAATAATCAATGGTACAACTTGAATTATCAAAATCCTTCTCAGTACTTCCAACCTGCTTGGAACAACTAGTGGCCTAACCAACAGCAAAACCAGTGGCCTAACCATTTTCAAAACTAGTGGCCATAGTCCCAAAATCAATGGCCACAACCTCAAAATCAATGGCAACCATAGCAGGGGAATTGGAAACAAAACAACCAATGTAGAGGACCTCAATAATGTTCTAATCAAAATCCTGGTTATCCACCCTTACCACCTCCAGTGTCTCAACCTGCAATAATACCACCTCCTGCAGCCACAAGTCCTACTCCAAAGATAACCCAATTACCTTCTCAACCATATCCCAATCCTAACAACAAGCAACAATAGCAACCGATGTATACTACTAATGCTCAGAAGTACCCTGCCTATGCACTAGAGATATCTAATATTCACTTGAGATCTGGTACTACTCTACCTACACCTGAACCTCCTATTATAATGAAAGTTTCAGACGTTCCTACAGCATCAGCACCACTTCCATAAGATAATTTTCCAAATACTAACCAACCAACTGATATACCAAGTAAAATGGATGTTCACACTTCAGTTAATCCTCCCTTTACACAAAGGCTTAGCATGGAAAAACCTATATCCCAGGAAAAAACACCATTTGATATCACTGACCAGTTGAAAAACATGCATATCCATATTCTACTATTCCAAGATATCAAAGATGTTCCTATTTATGTAAAATTAATTAAAGAAGCATGCCTCAAAAATCCTTGACATAAGAAAAATGATCCCCAAACAGTTCATGTTATAGGTCAACTTGCAGATATCATGTTGGGAAATCTAGTAATTCCAAAGTACTCTAACCCTGGAAGCCAAGTTCTTGATCTTATAATTAATTGTCAATCTGTGAAAAATGCTCTAGTAGATTTGGGAGAAACTATAAATGTTATGACTAAGGATACCATGCATAGGTTGAGTATAGAGGGATTGAGAACCACTCCAATAGTCTTACAACTTGCAGATAGTTCCAATGTCACCCCAGATGGAATAATAGAAGATATAGTGGTCACATTAGATTCCTGGGTATATCCTACTGACTTCATGATATTGTCACCTAAGGTAAACTTTGTTGGTTATCCAATTATCCTTAGTAGACCTTGGTTAGCCACTGTCGATGCCAATATAAGTTGTAGATCAGGTAACATGACAATTTCAAATGGACAAGCAATCAAGAAGCTAGCATTATATCTTCCTGTCCAACCCCAACCAGATCTAAGTACTCCTATTTGGAAATATTTGGGAGATGAGGAAAAAGAGATAAACTTTGTTTCTCAACTAATGATGCTACACATAGAATCCTTCCTAAAATTGCAAGAAGATGATGATGTGATTTAAAGTATTCTTACCAATAATTGTGTCATAGGAAAAGATATTTTTGAAAGCTCTGTTCTACAATTGTCTACCTATGAGGACTGTGTTTTTCCAGTAGGCCTTGATATAATCCATCAATTAATACCCTATGAGATATCTACAAATCCAATACCTAAGGTATCAATGCTATAGTTGACAACTAATGTGGAACTCTCTCATGGTCAGAATCTTCATGTTAACAGTAAACTGTCACCACAACAATTGGCATTGTTAACTCAACTCCTTTGTAAACATGAAAAAGCATTTGCTTGGGACTATGGACATATGATAGGCTTGAACCCAAAACTCTACACAAATATAATCTACATCAATGAAGGTATTCTACCACTCCACCAACCTCAAAAAACAATTAACCCAGCCCTAAGAGAAATTGTAAAAACTAAGCTACAAAAGTTGTTGGATGCTGGTTTTATTTATCCAATCTCTAACAGTAAATGGGTATCACCTTTGGTCACAATGCCTAAAAAGTGGGGTAAATGGAGAATATGTGTGTATTATAGGGAATTGAATAATGCAAAAAATAAAGACCATTTTCCCTTGCCATTTATTGATCAAGTTCTAGAAACCTTAACTGGCAAGAAGTACTTCTCTTTTTTTGATGGATACAGTGGTTATAATCATATTAGCATTGCTCCAAAGGATTAGGAGAATAAAAAATTTACATGTCCTTGGTGAACATATGCATCTTCTATGTTACCTTTTGGCTTATGCAATGCACCAGCCACTTTCCAAAGGGCTGTAATCAACTTTTTTGTTGATATATCACATGATTGCATGGAAATATACATGGATGATTTCACCACATTTGGTGTTACTTTTGAGGAAGCTTTGAAGAAATTGGAAGAAGTTTTGATCAGATGTTAAGACCACAACCTATCCATCAACAGTGAGAAATGTTTCATGCTAATGTAAGAAGTAGTGCTGTAACACTTCATCTCAGAAGCTGGCATCCAAGTAGACCCTACAAAAATTGAGGTAATTCTTACATTGCCTACACCTACTAAGAAAAAATATGTTAGATCATTTTTAGGACATGATGGCTATTATAGGTGCTTCATTCAAAATTTCATTCAGATAGCTAGTCCACTATACATATTGCTTACAAAAGAGGTCAAGTTTTCCTTGACATCAGCCTGTGAGGAATCCTTCCTGCAGCTCAAGTCCCTTTTGACAACTGCACCAGTACTTAGAGGGCTTGATTAGTCTTTACCATTCCATATACATAAAAATGCTTCTGACAGTGCAATAGGTGTTGTCTTAGGACAGAAGTCTAATAACCTTGAAAATGTTATTTACTATATCAGAAAAAGTTTACATGGGCCAGAGTTAAATTATACAGTTACTGAAAAAGAGTTACTGGAAGTAGTCTATGATTTGAAAAAATTTTGTCATTATGTAACAAGCTATCCAATCTTTGTTCATACTGACCATGCAGCAATCGAATATCTTATGAACAAACCTACCATCTCAGGAAGGTTAGCAAGATGGCTTCTTCTTTTACAATAATTTGACATAACCATAATTGACAAGCCAAGGAAAGAAAATGTAGTAGCTGATAATTTATCCATACTCCAAAATGCTAAAAATGATACTTCTGTGATAAATGACACATTCCCTGATGAACATTTGTTCCACATTACTATCAAGATTCTATGGTATGCTAATATAGTTAATTACCTTGCAGCTGACAAAATGCCTACACATTTTTCTCCTAAGGATAGAAGAATGCTTGTTGAGAAAAATTTTTAATTCTCTTGGATTAACAATACATTGTTCTACACTGGTCCAGATCAAGTCATGATAAGGTGTGTATGTGAAGATGAAACATATGAGATCCTCTATGCTTTTCATGATGAGCCATGTGGAGGAAACTTTGCAGCTAAGAGGACAGCTCTCAAAATCTTAACAATGGGTTATTACTAGCTCACACTTCACAAAGATGCAACCAACTATACTAGGAAATGTGATAAATGCCAAAGGATGGGCCCTCCAACAAAGTGAGATGAAATGTATTTACATCCACAAGTGGTGTAACACCATTTGATAAGTGGGGCATGGATTTCATTGGTCCTATAGACCCTCCATATAATAGAAAGTCCTATATTCTAGTATGCACCGAATATCTAACAAAATGGATCAAAGTGAAGTATATGAAGCATGCACATGATTATAAGGTAGCATAGTTCCTGTATGAAGAAATCCTCACCTGTTATGGTGTGCCGAGAGAGCTTGTAACTGATCAGGGAGAACAATTCATATCAAACCTGATCACATTACTCATGAAGAAATACAATATCAGACATAGGAAGTCCAGTCCCTACCATCCTCAAGCCAATGGTTAGGTGGAAGTCACTAATAGATAAATTGAAGTAATTCTAACAAAAATAGTTCACCTGCACCGTCGTGACTGGAGAAGCCAACTTTTAGAAGCAATCTGGGCATACAAAACTACACAGAATACAACCGCATGATTCACTCCATTCGAATTACTAAATGGGAAAGCAGCAATGTTACCAATTGATTTTGAGCACAAAACATTGTGTACTGCACTGGACTTAAACATTGACCTTCCTGTAGCACAGAGAGACAGACTACTACATCTCAAATCCTTGTATGAAATGTAGAAATCTACATTGGAGCACATCAAGATAATACAAAAATAGAGGAAGAAGTGGCATGACTCCCATATTAAGAACAAACAGTTTCAAGTAGGTGATTGGGAATTACTATATGATTCCATATTCCAAGAGACACTAGGCAAGATATAGACAAGATGGTTGGGCCCATATGAAATAGACCATGTCTTCGATAATGGAGCAGTCTAGTTGAAAACTATTGATCTAGTACATTTCAAGCTATTGGTCAATGGGAATCGACTTTGTCTCTATCATCAGCTTTAGACTAAAGATGACTTCCTACAACAATTCAGTGATACAACAACAACAACAACACAATAGGTAATACTTCCTACATTAGAGGGTGCAAACCTTCTTCCTACAACTTCAACATAGCATTCCTTTGTGTATTCTCATAATAAAAACTTCATTTCCAAATGAAGTTCCATTCCCCATTTATTTTCTATATTATTATTTCCAACCCATTCACTTCTCTACCTTCCACCCACCGATCATACACGTCACCATCTCTTTCCATATTTCTATGTTTTGAATAAGAGCCACATCAGTTGACGCATGCATCCACCACACTTGTTCCATTATCACCATCTTTTTCATGCATGTAGAAACCAAATGATAGGTATAACTTTTCACATTCTTTCCACTTTTAGCACATAGATTTTGGAAATTATATTTAATAGTGTGATAACTATATGATTAAGGCATTACACTAGTTCCTTACCCCGTTCCATGTGTGACAAGTGAGGACACTTGTCTTAATTTCTTAGGGGGCAGGGAAGTGTATTAAGTTCTCATGTCATTCTAGTTGTCTTTATCATTTCTCATAAGATTTCCTATCAACTCAAATTTGTACTTGTGTCATGTTTCATTAAGCCATTTTAATGCCTTATAATGTCTCACACAAGTGTCATACCATAATTCCTGAATAATGCCAGATTTTCTGACTTGACGTAACCCTAAAATGACATAATTGAGCTATGAGAAAACTCACACTTAAACTATCATTTAAATTTATAATTTCTTCAATTAAAGCATCATTATTGCTTACATTCAAACATAATAGAATGATTACAAAAAAAATCCAAAAGTGCAGTTTGGAGCTCGAATTCAGGGTGATTCAAAAGGGAATAAGGAATTTGAAAATTATAGAGAAGAGGAAATTGAGGGTTGAAAAATTATAGCATACATTTGAAGGAAGCATCTAGAACAAATGGGAGGGCATTTAATGCACCATGAGCCCATGGTTCATGGAATTCTTCTCACGGATGTTGAAGCAATTTGGAGATTCAATGTGTGTGTGCTTGGCTAGGGTATTTCCTGCAACTGACAGAATTTGATGAGGAGGTAGCAGTATAATTTATGAGTACATTTGAGGAGGGAAAGGAAACCATATTGGGTTTAATGGTTGTCACAATAGAAGAATGCATAGCATAAGTAATTGGATTGCTAGCAATTGGGGAGCATTATCCCAATGAGCATGATCCTAGGTCAGCTCGAGCCCAGTTTACTTTTCCTAAAGACCGTCCATTAGATATAAACAAGAAAGGATGCAAATGCATGTCACTTCCTCCACCATTCAAAAAGCTAGAAATTCACATTATAAGGTACCTGACCTGTGAGGGAAGAATTTAAAATTTACATGCACATCATTTCAAATTACTTAGCTATGTAAGGCATAGTCTTCTAATAAATGTTCCAAATTTTCTATATAACATGCTAAGTATTAGTGCCAATGAGACCCAGAAGGGGAATGCAAATTCTGTCTCCCACCATGCCCTAATTAAACTGTTAGTTGAAAAATCTCTTAGGGAAGTCTCTCCCTTGGCATGGTTAGAATTTATTTAGAAACCCAATAATGATAATGCAACATCATTAGAGCCAACTATTGAAACAATCACCCAAGAAGGGGAACCCTTAAAAATTGAAGAAAATATACCTTCACCTGATCTTGAGAGCAATTTCCCTAACTCTTATTAGAAGAGAGGAAAATGAAAAGTTGGTAAAGCAACTTTAGTTCCTGTAACTGAACCACAAAACCCCACAGCTTCAAAGGGAAAGAAAGGGAAATTGGCTCCTGCAGAAACTACTCCTGCAGCTGAGAAGCCAAAGAAAGCTAGTAAAAAGAAGGTTGTGGAGGTTGTAGAGACTCCTGTATGGAGAAGTCCTCGAATGAGAGGAAAAATTCCTCAATTATCCCTAGATAGTCAATCATTGCCTTCAGAACAAGCTATTGTAGAATCCCATGTAGAGTATATTCTAGACAATTCCCCAATTCGACCAAAAATCTCAGACCTTTCACCAAATCTAAATGAGAAATGTGATGATGAGCCTGCCACAAGTCAGAATGACCCTAGAGAGGGTCATCAGAATTTTCAAGAAGGAAATGAGGAAGAAATTCAAACTCAGCCCACTCACACTCTCGGAATGCCCTAGTGACTTTTCAAATAAATTGGTTTACCATCTATTTTGATTAGGCATGTAGAGAATAGAGGAGACAAAATAATTAGTTAGAAGAGTGTGGCCCACCTACTTTGCAATCCCTTCTATTTGGTTTGTACAATCAGTTCATTCTTGATAAAATTTTATGGAAGGAAGAAATAAAGAAAAATCAATGAGTGATGAAAGACCCAAATGAGGAAATAGACGACCTAAAGGAGTAATTGAAGAGGAAAAAATAGAGAATGGAACATGCCTTGAAATTGGTTGATCAAATTATAACTTGCAGACCTCCTCCCAGGGTATATGCTATGTGTTTAAAAGAACAGTTCCTCTTATTTAAACTAATGATGACTTTGAAGGGTATAGATTCTGAGTTTAAAACAGCTTAGGAGTTCTATGGTTTGTACCAAACAACCCTTCGTACTTGGAAGCAAAACCTACTTTGTGAATTATACTTGCACAAATTCATTATTCCCGAGGAAACTGAGTGGAATCCCTTGCTCTATATAGGAGATATACATCTAAGGGCCTTAATGTCATGGATGAATAATGAATCCTATTATGATAGGAAACTGGATATTTACAGGGATTAGGAAAAGAAAAAACCACTTCCCTTAAGGGTTGAAAGTAGCAAGCCTGATGTGCTGTTACGGGACTGGTTCAGTCTTACCAACAGGAGCATACAAGCAGAAACCAAGAAGAAAATTTTCACAATCAGAGATGAGATTTACACAGAGTATCAATGAATTTCCTACTTTACCTTTCAAAGAGCCCTAGTTGGTGCCAGAAACATATGGAATAGATTTCCAGAAGTATTCAAGAAAGTAGAATCACACAGTCCTATTAACCTTGAAGTAATACTACATTGGGTGCCAAAATATATAAAGTTAGGCAGAAAAATCAGGCATGAGATTTGGTTTCCCCTCATGATTCAACCACCAATGCTTCTATGGCCCCTATATGACATCAATGCTATGAAGTTGGACCAGCTGCAAGAGGATTACAGAGTCAACGTATGGCAGAAAAATAGAGGTTTCTACTACACCTTCAAGAGTAGGAGAAGAGGGAAGACATAGGTTGGAGAATTCAAAGGAATTGCAAAGAAGTGTAATGCTTGAGGACAAGCACTATACTTGTAGGGGGGCAGATGATGATCAATAATTTGTCTCTATTTTATATTTATTTTTATACTCTGTTTTTAAGACATTACCAAGACACTTGTGAACCTTTAAGTATTTGAACTTGTGATCATGCTATAAGTATAGTTAGAACCACCAAAGCCTATGGGTAGTTAGTAATGACATATTTTTCTAAACATTATATATCTATCATAGTATTTCATATAACTATTTGAAAGTGTGTTCTAATATTTGGATTGAGTTGAATAGTTGACTTGAATATATATATA
>MU227803.1:626223-652707 GCA_018584345.1 Thuja plicata
TACAAACAACCCTGTTAGGGGTGAGGACTCACTGTCCAAGAGCTCACTTCTCAATGAGAAAGAAGGCTACAACCTCCTGAGAATAGATATGCACTATATCCAAAAGTGAACTGCTGTATATGACACAGATGTCTAATCAGTTCCGATTATGCGCTTATGCTCTTATCTTCTTTAAGGGCTCTATCTTGTGTTGACATTTTTATATTGCTTTGGTCTACTCATTTCTTCGACACTTCAAATATATCTTTACATTGCATATATATATATGTGTGTGTTTATGCCTGAATAGACGCAACTATAAACAAGACCTTAGTCGGCCCAAAAACAACATTCACAATGCTTCCAAACAAATTGGCTTAAGCATGTTTACAATAATGTTTAATACATGATTACAAACTTATTACAATAGGTGCTTAGCCTTTACATAATAAAATTTTACACGCTAATCAAAAACCTGAAGTCAGCTCCATACTCTATATTTTGGACTGCTAGTGTACTTGTTCTTTCTTTAACTTGTCCATACTGACATTTCATACCATGCATATATAGGGTAAGAATAAAAACATACCATAGAGATTATTTATAAATGCGCATATCCTGATGTGATTGTATGCATGTGTGTTGATGCTCTAATCGACTGCAAGTCACTGTTCTATCCTGTCTTCTACACTTAGTCAATTTTCACTTCATAGTTTTCTGTCAAAACTTCATATGACTTTGTTGCCATAATGAAAACACAAAATAAGTCATATACTCCTTGGGAGTCAACTTTCCAATAATCATCACATGCATTATCAGAGCTTCTTTGCAGAGGATCGGGAGTCTTATCATCAAGCTTGTCTTTCCTTTGTGGGAGAATAGGTTTCCATCCTTCCACTGGGTGGTATATGGGTAATTTTGCATTCTTGGTTGCTGATTAAAATTACTAGTGAATTGCCTATCATTTATTGGAGCTCTTGTATTCTTTTTTCTCTAGGATTCAAATCTTTTATGGAATTTATATCAACCTCCTCTTTAGGCTTCACATTAGAAGCTTCCCTATCTGATTTTTTCCTGGCAGGTTTCCATTCCTCCCTTCTACCCAATTTTCCTGACACTCTTCTATTAGTCTCAATGTTAACAACTATTTTATAAGCTTCTCTGATGTTTCTAGGATTCTTGTCTCTAAGAAGATATCCTATTTTAGGAAAAAAATAATTTAGATAGGTAGCAAGACAAACCTTATCATCAAGCCTCATAACTTGAAAAAAAATTTGCACAACCCTTTGAAATATTATGTTGAATTCAACAACGTCCTCATTTGGATTCTTCTTGATATTATTGAACTCATTCAACATGAATCCCTCATTTTTCTTGTCACCATATTTATCCTTAAAGCAATCCTTTAGTTCATCCATAGACCCCGCAAAATCATAAGGTAACCCTCTAAACCAGTCCCTAGCATCCTCAACTAGGGACTGAACAAAAATTTTCAATATTACATCCGCGTGTACAATCTCATAGTCAACCATCATATCAATAAAATTATTCAAATGATCCTCAAAAGTAATAACATTATTTCCAGCCAATTTGGGAAGTCTATCTCTAATTTCATTTGGGACTGCATTAGGATAACCATGAATACCAAGAAAAGAAAATTGTTTGTACCTTTCTACATGGGTCGGTCTCCTTTGAAATGGATTATCAATTTGAGAAATGGATGCCCTGGAATTTGATTTTGCAGCTACCTCAACACTAGCATGAGAAGGCCTAGTATATTTCCCAAGAAAATCAACCTTCTTCTTCATCTCCAAAGCAGCAGCTTCATATTCTGCTTTCTCAAGCTCTTTTTCTATTATTTCTTTCTCCATTCTATCCCTCTCAAGATCAGTGTCCAATTTAGGCGTTGGATCCACTGGAACCTTGTGACTCATAGGTTCATTTATTTGAACACATGTCATCCTCTTCTTTCCCTTATTCTTAGGGTCTTGAGTAACAAACATTTGGTGGATGACTGGATCTTCTTCAACCCTTTTAGTTTCTTCAACATAGTTCATAGCCTCCAGGTTCAGCAATTGCCTCTTCATTTTTTCAACCCTAATCTAATCTTGTCTTATCTTATTTTCTCTTTCCTTTTCTATTTGTTGTCTGATGGCAATCTTCTTCTGGATTCTCCTATCCAATTCAGCAATTTGTTCATCCATACTATCAACATCTGGGAGAGTAGTGTCAGATTTTGAACCTCTCTCTCACTAGGAGAATGATAATATTCATATGCACCTAATCCCAAGTCTTTAGCCTCTTCATATTATGATGCATTTCCTTCATAGTTGCGTTGGATTGACTCTTCTACTCTAGTGTTCTCCTCTTGTCTCTCATTTTGAGGGACACTTATGTTATTCCTTCCTTTCCTTGGCTAATAATATTTAGATGTAGTTAGAAACCCATCTTCCAATTTGTCTTCAGGATGTCTTCTCACTCAAGATCTGGTATTTCTATTACTCATATTGAGAAAGTATGTATAAAATGATATTTGTTACTCAACACTGCTGCAAAGATTTCTCAAAGTCACCACCCAAAACAAGTTGGAAAAATACAACACTAATCTATATGATGCCTGCAATAAGGGAACTCACCAGACCAAGAATAAAAACAAGGGGCTAAACAAGAGTAACTCTATTATTCCAATGATCAACTTACTGGTCATTTATAACAATATAATGCATCTCCCTAGTAGAGTAGCCATTTTGTTGGTCTTTGAAAATTGTTATGCTTTGAAAGCTACCAATATACCTTAAGTTTGATTTTAAAGAGTGGTTAGCTCCAAGTATGGGAAGCTCTTCAAGGTAATTGGACCAACTATAGGGACAAGACTACCCTTTGAAATTCTATCTCTACAAAACCAAGGTGGGTACACCTAATGCATCTCAACATATGACTCTTTACAACTCCTTATAACTCTGGATTTTAAACAACAGGTAATGGTAAGAAAGTACTAAATGTTAATGACACATTCATTGACTCTCCATTACCATGTAGGATATACAACCAACAACCATAAAACAAGAAGGAAATTTAAGATGGTTTTGATTTAAACTTGGGCAGAATATAGCCAAACCCAATCAAACATGTATCTCAAAAGAATATACTAGTTCTTGATCAGTGCCTTATCCATTGGGAAATGTTTTTAGTTTGGGAGTAGAATACAAAAACCAACTATTTTCAAGAACTGATAGACATAAACATAAGTAACCCATACCACACACTTCTTATAAGATCCTTATGTAGACAAACCATATGAGTCTATGTCATATCCAAGGCATTTTAATTTGATCCTAGATCAAAGATAAAGACTAACAACATATGCATAAACAAATTCTATGCAATGAGTCATAAAAATCATAACCCAAAAGATAAACACAAAGGAAATATTTGAATCTAAGAAAGGCTTGTATGAAGTATGATGAATCCAGTTTCTATATCAATCTAATTTAGGAAACACACCTTCAATAACATGCAAAAGATCATAAAACTTTCAATTCTATCTTAATACAGTCTAAAAACAAGTTTTCTATATCCCTAACTGGAAACAAGCATGAAACCTAATGTTTTTCTATAGTTTCCCAATTCTCTAGACCTTACTAAATGATCTTGGAAATCCCTTTATACAAAATAGAGATTGCAACAAGCTTTAGATCATTTTGGGTTAGGGTTTACAACTAAGTCATTCAAAGCATTAAAAGCATTAATTCATTCAAATACCCTGCCATCAAGTTGAAACCCTTTCTTCTTCACTCTATTTTGTGCAATCTGATCTGTAGCCACCATTGACCTTAGGATGTTGGAAAATATTCCTCACATCAAATCTAATTTCCAACCACTAGGACTTGGAATATAACCCAACATAAATGTAGAGGAGACAAGGCGTCATCTAAAGGTTACAACTTATTTGCATATCTGATCATAAACCCCACGACATCACTTCACAATATAAAGGAATTTCAAGCCATCATATCTTCATCCTATCAGCATCCTAGAACTACATAAATGTGACCCAGAAGATCAGATCGATCCATTTATTACCAACACCAAAAGTCTCATTCCACCACCATGAAAACCCTAAGAAATACATTTAAAATTTTGAATATCTGATTGCGATGGCTACAACTGGCGCAAAAATCTCCATCGACGACTGACATTCAAACCTTTATGAAACTATAAACCATCACCGTAGATCTCTTTTTAAGTTAACCATGAGCCACAATCTGATCTAGACACGCGTCGCCAATCTGCAATGCCTCGATGAATATCCTTCAATCATCTTCCTTTCTAGGAAATGCATTCACTACAGGATCAAACCACATCTAACCGTAGATTAACTTCCCTTAGCCCGGCTACCTTTCCATGTGTCCTCTTGCCACAAACCCATGATGTATAACATCCTACATCTTTACATCCATGGTATCATGCACACCATGCAATGAAAACAAATCTCATGGTCCCATCAACTTTCCTTCATCTTTGATCACAGCAGGACACTTGGTATCACATTACAATGCCTTCAATAAATATCTATCAAATGCCTTGATGAATAAATATCTATCATCTTCCCTTTGAGGAAACATGTTGACCATTGGATCTTCCTTGATCTAATCACATGATAAACTAACTACAGTCATAACCTGGTCCCGCCAACTGCTACATGGTACTCCATCATGTTCCCATGAAGGATTAACCGTCATGCACTTTTTGATTGTGGAATAATGCCCACCGCTAGATTGAAATGATCTAATAGATTGCATCATTTTTGTAGACCAATAAGGAAAAGGGGCCACCATCATCTAAGAAGGACATGCGGAAACATGACACTATGTCTTGAAGGATAAAGTAGCCGCATCTCACGATCAAGGGATCACGCCAACTGTCAAATGAAAAGGGATATGCATGACACTTAGGAAAAGGTAAAATGCCATGGGACTTAGGAATTCATGCTTGGGATAAAATTAATACACCATCCCACTAGGATACATGACTTAAATTGATGGCCCCATCGACGACATCATTAAAACACATGGGTTTAAGGCAACTTAAGTGGCTCAAAAAGGTAACAAAATTTTATAAGAAGTGCATGAGACTTAGGGTTTTGCATGAAATGAACCAAGGGTTTAAGAATGGATTGAAGGGTTTAATAACTAGGCTTTAAAAACTTGCAAAAAGATGCCAAAGGAACTCCATTTTATCATAAAATTTAATAGACCTAACAGAAGCAACAAGCTTTGGACTATTTACAATCACACCTTTTCATAACTCTATAACTAACATTATAATGACTTAAGATTATACTAGAGAATATTAAGTTAACATATCAAAGAGATAACTAAATTCCTTTTGAAAACAAATAAACATCACACCATAAATGAGGAAGTAATGACCCCAGGGTCTGATTCATTGTGTGATCCTTCACAAGTTTTCTCTTCTTCTTCAAGTACCTATTTCTTCTTCTAGGAGGGCATCCTGATAGGCCTAACATATTCCTCTACCCATTCTGAGAATTGAACATGAGTAGGCCATTGGTAGTGGAGGATAACTGACATGCTAAGAAAATGGTCTTTCCATTTTTTGCTAGTGATTTCTCGAACCCTCAACCATAAATTTGGAGAATCTATTCTCTAAAACCACAACTCTGTCTAGGAACATATTGAAACTTTTAACACTGAAATATTTATCTTCCTTCAAATGAGAAATGAATATCCTTCGAACCATGTACTTATATGATATCTTCCATTATTCTAGATTCTTGACACAACTCTCTTTATCCACAAATAATGGAATCGACCAATGTTTGATGGTATGGAAGGAGGATATTTTCTCTTTTATTTTCCCCTCTTCTTATTCTATGTAATTGATTTCCTTCATAATGGCATTAATCATTTCCTCTATTTTCTTGATCTCATCAGGTTCATCTAGATCTATCTTAGTAACCTCGCAAAGTCTGATCAAATCATAATGGGAGGGCTTCCACCTCCTAGAAATATCTTGCAATTTTGGCTTGTGTTTACCAAAGGTTGTCAACATATCAATAGATTATGGTAACCATCATATACCTCATCACATTTTTTGATTGTTGAATCAACCATGTATGTCACTACCTGCTCCAAAGGATTCAATGTCTGTTTAGGAATTTCCTCTAAAAGCATCTCATTTGTACTTCTTGATTGGTTATTTTCCTCTTCATACTTATTTATCTTTCCTTTGATACTTCATCACCCTTTACATCAATCGGTGTAATAGAGGCATATGTATGTAGTACCAAAGCTTTTCTCTATTTTTTACTTTTAAATCCTTTTAACTCCTTTTGCAAGGTATCATTTTCAAGGTATACCTCATTGATAATCGTGTTCATCTCAATCTCCCTTGTCTGAGCTTTCTCTATTTTCTCTTGCATGTGTTTATCTTGGTCTTTATTAAATATTTCCCTATGCATCAATTTTGTAGTTGATACCAAGGGAGAAGTGTTTTCTATTATTTATACTATTTTCATCCATCATTTCCTCTTACAATGTGAAGTAATTTGGGCTTATGAGGGACCTTTAAGCTCACCCATGTGGCCATAACTTCATCCTTGGGATTATACCATGACCCAATTATCTTATCATTAGTATCAAACTCGGAAACAAATGTAGGATCTTCTTGTTTTCTAACCTGGTCTAGTAGGAATAAATGTTTAAGACTTAGCTCTGGAACAATTAACATATCACTTTTATGCAGCATCTCTCTAGCCTCTTCTAGGGTACAATTTATCTCATCAAGTTTTATCTCTTTGAGTGTTTTCTCAATTTCCTCCTCATGTTTAGATTATTCAACCCCCATCAAATTTATTTTCTTTTTCTTTGCAAAGTCCTTCATTTTCATTTGAATCTAAAAATATTTGAATTCCTAAGTTTTGATAAATTCCTCATCTTAAATAAACCTAGCTGATATGGCTTCCCTTTCATCCATAAAATCAACAGGTTATTCTTCTTCTGGAAGATGGGCCTTATAACCATGAACTTCTTCCTAAAATAATAATGGAGAACTAGGCCTATCCACTTCTTTGTCATTACCAAGTGTTTGAGTGCACTAGCAGCCTCTTCAGTGTCTCCCTCCTCCTTCAAATCATCATAAGGTACAATGGGTACCAATTCATCTTGTTTTTGTTTCTTATGAGGAGAGCTTGATGCATTCTCTGAATCAGAGTCATGAATAATCAATTTTCTATGTCTTTTACGAGGATCTGGCTTAACCTTTTATTGTACATTGCTTGTAGCTTCTCCATATAGTTTTCCAAAATCTCTCAAGCACAAATCCATCCTTATTATTTCATGGGTTTGATCATGATGAAACCGTGGTTTCCCCTTCTTTTGTTTGTCCTCTTCCAATTTCTTCAATATATTCCACTTTTTTCACTTTTGCATAACATCTTGAGGGTTCTCACAATTTTGGGAAATATCTTCAATCATGCTAGTTTGATGTTTAATATATTTTATAAAAGAATTAATATATCCCTCAAGGTCATAGACCCTTTAATTTCCATCCTTCCAATGGTATGCTCCTTTTAAATAACTTTGAACTTGTTCAAGAGAATCATAACCAATAGATAGTCTTGCATATCTGACTATAGGGGCATAAAAGTCCCCTTCTTTCTTGGTCCATTTACCTCCTTTTCAAACCACATTAATTTCCAGATGAATTATAAAAAACACAAATCTCTCATAAACAAAGACTCATAATTTTTTGTGGGCTTGCTTGCATCCATAAACCCTAATAAGAGAGTGATTATTCTTAAAAATCTAATTAACAAAATTGTGGGTGTGACCCTTCTTTGGGTTATAGTCTATGGATCAAGGCTACCCTTATCTTAAGAGGAAGCCTTTCAATTTGAACCCCAAGTTCCCTGAATATCCACACAAAAAAGGGAATCATGAAAATTCTTCTAATCACAATCTTTGTTGTTCTTGTCCCATACCCAACACCATAGCTGAACTGGGAGTCTACTTCCTTGACTATCTAGGGTGATTAACTTCATAGTATGTCTAAAAACTTTGTTATTTTGGACCAATATTAAATGGCACAGTAGAGAATAATTTTAAAATTTCTACTAGTATTCCAGAAGACCAACTACTTGTGCAAAATTCTATCAATCTCACTGGCAATGTCAAATTCCAGGTTAATGTTGGGGTTTTGTATCCTCATGGACATATACATTAAGTTCAATGGAATTATACTTCTATTATCATCACGATAGAACTGGTACCAAGTGTGATACATTTTTTGAAAGAAATCCATAAATTGTAGTGTAGGAAATGGAGCCTTACTATTTACCACCATTGGTCTGTTATCCTTGCCTCTTTTCTAAAATATGCTACCTCTCGCAGTCCAAAACTTCTCATCATACTCTCGTAATCCACTGGATATTCTTCCCTGACAATCTTGGTAAGTTCTTGCTTATTCAATCCAAACCATTCTTCAATACATGATTTTGAGATGACCAAATTTGGGTTCCCATCCATCCCTTTGATTGTGTAGGTTTCTCATTTATAATTATGGGCCAAGACATCAATAAGTTCTATTTCTACAAATATATTTGGCACTATAATTTTTTCTAAGTCCAGTCTCCAAGGGCTGGATCGAGGCACCTTCTCATCTTTATTATCACAAAAATATAAAAAAGGGACCTACCACTGTAAGGGATGTTAGCGTCTTTACATTCCCCCTAGACATCCTGAAATATGACCTTATCTCCACTATCAACATACCCTGGTAATGCATCTAGAAGGGGTTTTTGCAAAGGGACCTAGGGTGGTTCATTCCCTGCATCCTCCTTCTTCCAAGGACTTTTGAAATAAAATTTGAGCAGAGAATAAACTTACTTGTTTATTTATGTTTTTTAATGCTCAGCTCCCTGCAACTACTTGTGACTCCTTATGCACCAGCTCTTCTTTCACTTCCACGCTTAAATCTCAATTGCCAATTTTTTTATGATTAAAATTGTGTGCCAACTCTTTTGTTTCAAGATCATAAGCATTTAATTCTCCTTGTGCCTCCGCATGCATGCATTTTGAGCTCTATGAGGTGCTTGTCTTTTCACTTTAATAATTTTGATGCTATGTCGTAAATATACTTTATTCATCTCCATGAACTGGTGACCTTTTTTCCAATTCAGAAGTGGTAGTTAATGTCCCTCATGAAACAGCGTTGGGTTCACTATTTTTTAACCTTCATTTTTTGCCTTTGCGAAATGGCAATATTTTCACTATTTTGCAACATGTACAATAAACAAAACCAACCATGTAGAGGAATGTGCAAATAAAATTATCATAAATTATCCAATTAATTCCAACGAAAGATAATGCAAATACCACAGTACGGACCATAAGAATAATAGACAATGAATCAAGAAGAACATAAAGCTTATGATGCATGAAATTCCATAGACATTCTATTTGTTGTCCCTTAAAGAGGAAACCAAATAGAAGACAAAAAATTATAACAAATTATAATTGATTAGAATATATACATTATATTCCATAACAGTAAGATTTATACCAAACAAAACCAAATATGGATAGTAATATGCAAATAAAACTATCGAATAAATTTTGACAAAAGATAATGTAAATCATAAAGTACAAAGGATTAGAATGATAGATAATACATCAAGCATAACAAAAAGTTTATTATCTGTGAAATTGCATACACATTTTTTTCCTCAATATTTATTAAAAAATAGCTAAACATTTAGAAAATCACCCAAAAAAGATCACACATTCTTTGTGCTTCGTCTAACATATATAAATAATATTTTGTAACTCTCTTTAAAATTATGTTCTCTTTCAAAATGACTGGTACGAAAGGGAAAGCAGACAGTTAGTTAAAAAATAAAAATTGATGGACTACAACCTAGTATTACACCCCCTAGATACCAGTCAAGGGTTTTTGTTCGCTATGACCATCATCTCAAAATGGGTACCCAATATTTCTGCAATCTCTTCTTCTTTCACCAACACTAAAATGAAATTTATGTATTGTTGGAAACTTTGTTTACATTTCCATGCCAAATTTGTTAGTCCAGAAAGGACATCTTCTTGGTCCTCACCAAATTATAGACCTTGTTGAAAAGAGAGAGAGTTGATTATTTATTTTCAAAAATTGTCTATACAATTGCACACACTTTCTACATCTAATCTTTCATGAAGGGCAGTGTAGTTTTACAATTTCCCAAAAAAATTATCTCAGAAAGGGAAATAGTTGATAGAATTATATGGTTGATGAAAAATATCCATTAAGTGTTATCATCAATTGAAATATCTAAAGGAATTGAATCAAATATTTAATGGGATCTTAATGATAAAAACATATTCTTCATAACATCATAGAAAATGTTTCAAGAACCAATGTGGGAGTGTGACAATCCATTTTTCACATAATGTTAATTAATAAACAAATTTATAGTAAGATAAACAAATTTTTACATTAGAGTACTATACATGGCATGCAAGCTTTGGGAACCGACATCAGAATCCTGATATGATATAATGTAATTGTCTTTAAAATATAAATATAATATCAACAAAATTATGCTTTCAATGCTACATTTTCATCTTTTGAAATTAACATTATCAAAAATAAGAATGCATTTAATATAGGAAAATATAAAAATCATCTAATTATTGTGACTTGCAATATCCAAAGACAACAAAAAAAAATGACCAAACACAAAAGACAACCAATAGAAAGTTGAACAAGTCAAATAACCGAGAGGGGAGGTGAATTAGTTATTCCCACACACTTTATAAAACTTTTACTTTGTCAGTAAACTTATGAACAAGAAAATATCAAGTTCTGATCTATCAGTTAACCACATTAAACATTCATAACATATATGAACATGAAAGAACAAAAACACCAACACAAAGAACACCAAGATTTATGTAGAAACCCAAACTGGGAAAAACCACAGAGAAGCTAATTATCATGAAATGAAACATCGGTTAAGGTGATTTTTACAAAGGCTCATTTCTAATTGTACTCACTTTCTATTGGCACACTGTCGATTAGGATAACTACCCTTACTAATTAATATGGCTAATTGCCAATACAAATATCACTGACAAAAGATGAATTGATAGAATTACATACAGCTATGCATGAAATAGTTCAACAATTAAGCTCAGTTATGGTTACCACTGGTAGATATGAATGTTGTAATTCTCTATGTATATAACTATCAGATCTACTATAAGACAATATGCAACCCACTTCTAGATCTTCAATAAGTTGTCTCACAAAATTTTGATTGCATACAACACTGTCACTAGTTCACACTATATCTCCTTTGGTAACTCGCACTGTTTGTATTACACTATCACTTGTCATCCATCACATAGACACAAAATTTTCTCCTTTATTTATATGAATATCCAACCATACATATGTCAGCCCCACCAAACATGTGTGATGGCCCCAATTACACAAGAGATTATAATTACATTAAATGCATTACCATAGGTCCTAAATCTAGGACACTTAAGGAAACATTACAACACGCTACAACAGGACCAAATATAGGTCATACATAAGATGTTTACACTACGTATTACATTTATCAATATTGTAGGAACACTACAACCAAAACCATGTCTTGATTACAAAACATCTGAACCAACTGATAGGTGAAATGAGATAGAGCAGGTCTAGATAAATATACCAAAATAAATCTGATGAACAACACCATTGTCCAACTATCAAAAATAACTGGAGGAACATTGCAAGCAAGAAATCATTAGAAATTGACAAGAAACTTCATATAATACTTATAATCAAAAGAATAAAAGTGTACCAAAACATGTAGGCCATGAGTATAACCAAGTAGACCTACCATACACTATCAAAACTGTCCAGAACCAAAACCACTGTTATATAATTGACAGACATTTGGTGCATATCTAAAATTGTTGACAACCAATTGATACTGCCAAGATGTCGGTATGAGAGTTTTAACATCAATAGAAACCAATACCAAAAACAAATCAATAGGTCTAACAATCTCCCCCTTTGACATTGATGGAAAAACACCAAAACAAAATGAACTCCTGATCCAAAAACCTTTGCAACCAAAAACGCCCCCTTAGTAGATGTATCATTTTTTCTTTCCTCTTTCTCTCCTCCTTTTTTCCATAACGGAAAAGGGCCAAAATATGTATATTAAATAAAGTTAAAGAAATACAACAATTTTAACCTAAAAGACTTTCTTGCACCTCTCCTTTAGAATTCGAAGCTCCTTCTTTCACTTAGCAATGACAGCCCCCATCTGGGTGTTAGTAATAACTGAGAGGGGGGGGTGAATCAGTGGCCTCAAAAATTTATCCAATTTTAATCCACTAATCAATACTTCTCAAATTATTAAGTCCCAATAAGATGCATGCCTTTGAAATATTTGAAACAAATAACTATCTATCGGTTTACCTTGTCTGTCATGTTTCTCCTTGATAACCGATAAGCAGTAAACTGTATTTACCGATACTCAGTAAATATGAAGAGTATACCAGTCAATCCATAAATGCATATGTAGAATGTAAAACACTAAAGTAATAATCCATACACACATAACACAAGGATTTTAACATAAGCATCTTAGTGGTGCCTCTAGATTGGAAAAGAATGTTCTGGACACCCCTGCGAGTCCTCTCCTCCAGGAGTTTGATGGTGAGAAGCATATCCCTCAGGAAACAGAAGTTGAAGATGCCCAGAATCACCAGATGGATCCTATTGCTGAGATTTCCCCCACTACCCAGACCCCTGTGGTGAAGGATTCAGAGGATCCTAAAATTACAAATGCCAAGGAAAACCTTGAGGATAGTCGTGATATTCTTAAAACAAGGGAAAAACTTAATTCTATTTTGAAGAATGTTAATACAGAAGGAAATGAGAATAAAGAGATAGAGGTTGAGAAGAATAAAGAAGCTGAAATTAATACAATGGACAGTAAAGCTGAAAACTTGGGGGACAACAGTTTTAAGGTTCTGGAAGAGGAAAACTCAGAGCCCCATGACTCTCCTAGTTATGAGAAGGAGAATATGAAAGAAGAAAGTGACAGAAACCTTCAGGGTAGAAAACCTCAGTCTCTTCAAAGAGATATTAAAAGGATGGATTCTGAGGTCAGAAGGACCATTATTATGTCTCCCCTGGAGATTGCAAAAAATAAATCTATCTATAGCTACAATTTGGATAAATGGGTGCAGAGTGACCTGGTTGAACTTAAGAATAGATGCATCAAGCTGGAAAACAAAAGTTCTTTCATTGAAGAAACTATGACTACTCTTAGAAATGATCTCTCTCATAATGTCAATGTTCCTATTTATGATAATGGTTCTGAAATTGATGATAAAATCAAAAAAGCTGTTGAGTTAGCCATGATACCAATCCAGAAGAAAATTAGCGGGAATGAGGAAATGTTAAAACATTTTCTTACGCTGGTGAATACTGGTATGAGGGCTACTTTGGATAATCTGATGTCTCTGAGCAACTGGCTGGAAGGTAACAAAGACATCATTGAACATTCTGATATATCCCAACAGATGGGACCAGGTACCCGTACAAGATCCAAGAAGCAGAAGGTTGAGGATCCAGAATTCCTGAAGCTGAGAGAGAATGTGATGACTATGAAGACTTAGCTGGAGGATTCTGAGAGTTTCCTGAAAACTCTGTTCTGATCTCGATGCTGGCAGTTTTTCTCTATGTTTTCCTTCCAGCGTTTATTTTGTTTTTTGTCTTGCTTTTGCTTATTGCTAAATTTGGGATCTGTCCCTTGGTAGCCTGATCCCTTCCTTGGGGTAGCTTGTTGTTCCCTGGGCTCTAATGCCTTTCTTTTCTTAGCTTTGTTAAAGGGCTTCGGGGTCCCTTCAAAACCTATTTTTACCATAATAAAAAACACATGGATTTTAACGTGGAAACCGTATTAAGGGAAAAACCACTGGGACCGGTACCCCAAATTTTCACTCTTCTGAAGTGAGCCCTGTTAGGAGCCAACCCTGTTAAAGGTTACAAACACACTATTAAGTGCGACCTTGTTAGAGGATTTTCAATACATAGGTTGTCACTAAGTATCTGGCATCTACGCTACCATCCTTGAATTAGCCTCCTTCTTAGACTGTCAATAGGCTTTAGGTAAGACCGGTGCTACTATCATGAGTCAACCTTCTGGTAATCTGTTAGGATATACCTCAATTACAAAAGACTATTAATTCCTACTTTGTTAAGAGACTTAATGCTTCAATGGTTAAACTGAAACAAAATGACCTGTTTCTAATGCAACTTTGAATTGCAGATATTCAGATCTATTTATGCACAATACCTTTCTGATCAATGTATCACTTCAACTCCTTTTTTCTTAACTTTTTCTTCTCTATGATGCTATGCTTTTCTGTTCGTCAGTGTCAATAGAATTCTTTAGCTCTTCCTCAGCTTAATTGATCAGGACTGCATGAAGTTAATCCTTCATTAGTTTCTCTTCAGCATCTTTTATCAGTTCACTCCCCCATGTATCTGATTGCGTATTGACCACCATGAGAATGAATTATTGCTTGTCTCTTAAATAGACATGATTTTCCTTAATTCTAGGTTCTTGATTCTTGATTCTTGGCGTGAAAAACAATCCAGCCAAATTGATTTACGGCTTTAACTCTTGTTTTATCTCATAGTTATCTTCTTGCCAGCTATATAAATCAATTACTTAACTGTGGTCGAATAAAACAAATAAAAAAACCAGTTAAGTCTATCTCTTAGCTCTGCCAGCTAGATATTTTGTCATTTTTTGATCTCTCTGTTCCATCGGTCAATTCTGCAGTACATTGTCGGTGACAATTGCCAGTTCCATCAATGTCACTTCAGTTAGCTTCGGGATCTCCGTGCATCGGGAAACACTAGATCTTGTTCATTGGGCATCATGTGATTCTACTTCATCAGGAAATACTGTCTTCTGCTCGTCGGGCATCACTATGACTTTAATCTCTATCTTTACCGATGGTGTGCACTCCGTCAGTGTAGTCTGTCACTAAGTGAATACTAGACTTTTATGCATTGCTGGAAGCGTAACCTTTATTCCTTGGATTTTCTGAAGTCTTTGGCATTACATTTATGACCATATAGATGATATCAAGTTGACATCAATGACAATACAACCCATTAACTGATTTAATGTCTTGCATCATCTTCAACTTAATATTGTCAAACATTCAATTAGTTACATGTCATCACTGGGTACATAGAATATCACACTCCACCATTTTTTCAAAGTATTTATTCAAGTTTGAAGACTAAAATTGTTGACCTTTTCAGCCCACCATCAGATCGTCGGAGTTTTTTATCACAAGGTTCCAGTTGAGAAAATGGCATAACTAAATCCTATGGGATGCTTCAGATCGGGCATATCAGTGTAACATCTCTCATGTTCCACCAATATGGTCTTGTAGTGCTTCAAGAGAGTGAAGAACTGGATTTTGGAAGACTTGTCTATTGCTTGCTTGAAATCACAAATAGACTGTTCATCGGAATGAGGACACATATTTTAGGGTAGTAGGCCTCATGTTTCACTGATGAGGTTTATTGGAATGTGTCTTGTTGATCTTAAGGTTCATCAACAATCAGATTGGAGGAAATCATGTGTTCTGATGCACCTTGATACATCGATGACTTGCATCACCATAGGTCTTGTTGATATGTGACCGGATAGCAGTGATAGGTGAAGTGTTTTGGCAAGACATCTTTGGGTGTTTTTGAAATGGTCATCCTTTGTGTCAACAGGGTAAGTCACCCTGATGATTCTCTTCATTGATGATTGGAAGAGAAAATATTATAGGCCAAAAATGTATGCTATGTTGATGTGTTGCATCAGTAACTATTTTTCCGATAGAAGGATGGTCAGTTGTCATTAGTAGAGGTCTTACCAATGTCGGTTGATATCAATGTATTGGAGGTGACCATTTTGTGCATTATGATGGTCAGTGTTTTGCCGATGGATGTCATCTATGTAAGTCACCCCGATGAGTTTCTTCATCGGTGGTTTGAAGTGACAAAAATATGTGGTCCGACAGTACATGTTTTGTCGATGAGTTCCATCAACAATGTTTTTTTCGATGAGGTTTTTGGAGAGTAGATCAAAAATGGCATCGACATGACTTCCCGAGGGCTTCCCTGATATTTGATATTTTTTGACAATAGGTTGATACGCCCAATAGAGGAGTTCAATCATCAGGGGAGATTTCCCTGATGATCAAAGGTGGTCATTTTCAACACCAAAGAGCATGCAAGGTTCATCGAAGGAACTCTCACCGATGATGAACAAACAAAGGTCTAAGCATTAATGTTTCCAACTGCACTCATCAATTTTTCCTCATGTTGTCAGCGACTTTGAAGTGTTTTCATTACTTCCATGGGTTCTTGATCTAATTCATCTAGTTATTCCAGGGCTTGAGACTAGATTCTACATGTCATCGAAGAATTTCTTCTGATTTGTTTCTGACAAAGGTATGTGGCATTCATTGTGGCTTCTTCCTGTCACTTCTGACATTAGATTTCTTCTGATCTGTGTCCTTCTGTAACTCAACCTAGTAGGATTTTCACTTTAAAAAAGTTTGTACATATATTTTGGGTTCTTTTATGTTTCATTTGTAGTGTTTATGCCCTGAAACCATATTTTCCTTATGCCTTGCATTAATAGAAATCTAGGTTTTTCCTTTTCTTTTCATTTAACTATATTGTGCATATTTTTCCTAGTGTTGAATGTTTATGTTTGATCTTTCAATTTTGTATGTCATGTTTAACCTACTCATGAATGTTGTATTGTGAATATGTTTCCTTGTAGCATTTCATTAGTTTTAACTTGCATATGAGTCCTTGGAGGCTAGATAGGAGTTAAGATATGTGTGGTTTTTGGTTATTTATTAATATAAGGTGTAGCTATAAGAAGGGAGAGTAACCAAGTTTCAATCTAGTGCATCACCACATTTCCCTTTCAACATATCCTTCTCCCTTTTCCTCAAAAGCGGTAGTTTTAGGTGCACCCTGATTGTAAAGGAAGCTGACCTTCTCTGAAGACTCAACCTCATTGATCAAGTCCCATGTTTGGATGTTGTTTATATGTTTCACAAGGTTTCCTAAATCGCTAACCACCAAATAAGCAAGAGTGAAAAAAAATTTGATAACAATTTTTGGCACACCTGGTGAGACAAGCATACAAAGATCAAATCAATTTTCAGAACAACCATCAATCATACCATAGTTTTTGGCATACCCATTGGGACGGAGATTCAGATCAATTTAAGAACATCTATTGGTGGACCATAATAAGCATAATTCATTGAGAATTTTGGTATTTTCTCAATTCAATCAGCCTTTGGAGGCAGTTCAATAATAAACCACGGCAACTCTAAGTGCAAATCTACAAGTTTCAAGCAGTCCAAGTGTTGGTATGTGTATAGATTAATTATTATCTTTATGTTTTTCCAAAAATATTTCTATAAAATTATTTATTTGAATGCCTAACCATGGATCCATTTCATAGATATGTTTATTATTCTCCCCCATATCATAATTTGTTTTTCCCTAAACCATCTTATTATGCATATCAATCTGAACCACAACCCAGTTATGACCCAAACTCATTTCCATATAGCCAGTGTGTTCAATATGCATACCACCCTCCCACCCTTGCTACATCTACCTTGACTATAAATTAAATTGATAGGATCGTATCCAAGGTGATGACCTTCCAAGGCCAAATGGACAAGATGTTTCAAGAATGAGGTCTAGCATTGCAAGACCTAGGCAGACAAGTTTGTCAGCAGTTGTAGGCGTGGGACTTGCAACTTGATGAAATTGATAGGCAGTGGGAGCTTGACATGCACCAAGAGGATATGGCTTAATAGGCCTATCTTCATGAGAAACAAACAGAGACCAACAAGGGAAATATGAGGATGAATATGCTTGTAAGGATTTTCCTCATCAACAAGATCCAAATTATCAGACCATCTTTCACTTTCCAGAGTGGGAGGTACAAAAAAAGAAGTTTGAGGAGGACCTTGCAAGAAGGACTGTTGAAGCAGAGGAGGAGACAAGGCTCAAGATTGCTCAAATGCAGGCCCATCTGAAGAAAAAGAGGCTCCTGTATGAAAATTTTATAGCTTCAAATAGAGTATTCCCCCTCCAATACAAGAATCTACACAAGAGCTAGAGGCCCATTCACCCACTACATTTACAAATCCACCAAATGAATAAGAGCCACCCAAATGCAAGTTTTCTAGCTTCAAAAGGAGTGAGCCTCCCAAGGTTTCTATTTAAAGATGAAATGATCCTTAGCATACATCTCAAACACCTTTGTAGCTTGTTGTTTGTGAGACTTCATATGATTATCATCATATATCTTGAGGAGGTGGATGTACCTTCACTCATATCAAAGATAATTTTGGAGAAGCTGCCAATGGAGGAGGAATTAGAGATACAACAAGAGTTAAGGGGGGAAACAGAGCCAAAGCTTCCCCATGTAGATAAAGTATAATTTGATGTTTATGAGCCATGTGTATACTCTAGAGGGAGAAACATTGTTGTAGCAAATGGAGACCCAAAGGAGGCAGCATGATGCAGAGATTACAAAGACAATGTTGGATGCCCAACAAAGTAAACATGAAAAGATTCTTGCAAGAGATTTGGTTGTATAAAAGGGAAAATGTGAGGAAGAACATTTGGACCAAGCACTGATAAAGTAGGAGTTGATGAAGACGTTGTGTTCTAACACATAAAAATTAAAAGAAACGCAACTAAATCTTTATACTATTCAATTCTATCTTATACATTTGATCTACTTTACCATGATGAGATCATCTTATGCGTTTGATCTACTTTTCTGTGAGCATAAGCTTGTCTCATACTCTCAATAAAGTGGGGGCTAAATATACCATCCTAAAATGTTAGCACCGATTAATTGTATTTCTTTTACGACCTACTAGACCCCATTTTAGTGATTCTAGACCTGAAGATCTTTATGCTTGATTTCCCACATCTTTCATGGTCTTTCCCTGAGAATTTTCACAATGCCCGAGTCCTGGAATCACTTTTAATTTAACCCTCTGAGACTAGGCCAACCCAAGTCAGCCTTGTCCTTGGGGTTGTGTTGAAGTGGGCTCCATGCCCAATGTGGGGGTGTTTTATTCCCCGATATCAGTTTGGTTAGCCTGGCAATTTTGAATCCCAAAATAATTATAAAAGGGGGTCTCTCCTCTCATTCTTTTCATCCATTACTATTCATTATATTTCAATCCAATCTTTATGCAAGTAATTCAATTTAAAGAGCAAAAATATCTTTCAAGTTCAAGAAATTCCAGCATTCAAGTTGTGCAATTAAGGTGGTGGATTCAAGATTTGAAGGAAAGAATCCATTCAATATATCCAAGTCTCCAAGCCTTCTTCCATTCATACAAAGGAAATATTCTCTCCTTGATGCAATTTTCTCTCCCAAGGTGGCCAAGTGGAGGAATTCTCAAGAAAGCAAGAAGATCCATTCCTTTTCTCCATCCATGATTTCAAGCATACATTCATTAGAGATATAGGATTGTCAAGTGTAGATCCATTGAATTTTTGATTCCATCCTTGATTCTACAACATCTTTCAATCATACAAGCATCCTTGTGGAGTTGGCTAATTTCTACATCCATCCATGAGGGTTTTCCATGCAAGGCAAATCATACTTTTTTCTTTTTTATGCGATTTCCTTATTTCATTTCAACTTTGATTCCTATATAGGGGCTTGACCAAGGAAATTCCCTTTCCATCAACCTATTTCCCCATTTTCTTGTGTGTAAGAATAGGTTCTTTGTGTTTTAGATCCAAACTTTTGAATTTGTAGGGTCTATGTTTGGTCTGTTATAGATTCCACCAACTTTTCTACCTGCAGGACAAGGGTGGATTTCTTGGACAAGGCTGACTTGGTTTGGAATTGTCCTTTGGATATGAAAATTTTACCATCAGAAAACACAAGTCTCAAAGTTCCAGATCTAGAATAGTTTTTGTCTCCGACGATTTTTTGACAGTCATTCCTAGATTTGAAGTTTGTTCCTCCTCTCCTAGCTTTCAAGGTGAGTTCATTATTCTTCCTTTCATCTTGCATTTCCTTTTATACATAAGATCTGATATCATATTCAGATAGTAATCATTTCATTTATCATAGTTTACATTCCTTTCAAATCAATTTACATATCATACACATCTTAACAATAAGGGAATTCATCTTGATTTTCTATTTTCAAGTCTAGATCTAGCATTAACATCCGTACAGCTTATTTAGGATTTTCTAATTTTGATTTGGGTTTGACGGTGAAGTCTTTGGAGATATTCCTAATGTAACATAGGATATCTAAACATTTGCCCATAAAACATCCTCCAAGATTTGGTGAGCCATCTCTACACACTTAGACTTGGTTCACCATTTCTTATGTTACACAAATATCATTGCATGCTTCTATTATGTTTTTTTCTAAACTCATGGGACCATCTAGTAATGGTTATTTGAAGTACCACAACCACTTTCAAAATGGATAATGTGATTTCTTTTTTATTGTTTGAAGAAATGTGGTCTATGAATTAGAGTGGTAGTTTTGGGACCCAAAAATAGGTTATTTTAAAAATCTTCAATAATTATAGACAACCTAACCCCCATATGAAGAAGTGTATTCCTTTAAAGAAAAGGAAGAAAATTATTATTGCATCTTCCTTAATGAAGGAAGAGGAAACTAGTGAGGAGATATTCACAATTTGCAGAATTGGCTTGGGTCATGGGTTTTCTCTCTATTGGTCTCAAGTTCAAATTTGAGGCTCAAATTTACCTGATGTGTGTGGTTTATAGGCAATTGTGTGCATCCCTAGTGGATTAGTCTTACCCTAGCTCGCACCTTCCTAGCCCCAACTTGGTAGTAAAGTAAGTCCAATGTAAGGTGGGTTAGGTGCTTGAATATATCATGGGGATACCCCAGAGTTAAAAAAAATTATAATAATTTATGAAGCCAATACCATTTAAGATTATGAAGAGATGAAAATAGAAGATGTGGAAAAACAAAATATTTTGGAAGGTAGTGAGGACAAAAATCTTAAGAATAGCAAGGGAAAAGCTAAAATGTGAGAGAAATCAATTCTAGGAGCTAGGTTCCTTAAAATCTCTAGCCTTTGCCCTCATAATCGAAAAGAGAATTAAGTACAACCATATGAATAAGATTCATTAGAAGGTGTTAATAAAGTCATCAACAAGATTTTATAATAGTTGTCAAAATAACTTAAGGAAACTAAAAAACACCATTAAATTTATAAATGGTTTTCTATGGAAATCTAGAGGCTTAATGTGAGAATGACCATTCTAAGCCAAAAATAAATAAATAAAACTAGTGAGGGAAATGTTCTTATGCCATAAGAAGAAGATAAATTGACCTTAAAATAGTAGGAAGCTATGTAGGAAATACACGTCCTAAAATTAGAAAATGAAAAAAAAAATCAAGATTTTGAAGCTAGAAGAGAAAATATAGAATATTAATATGATAAACTAAAATGGGTGGCAGATTCAAGAAAAGTCTATTAGTAGTGGCATTGAAAGTTTAAGGCAAAGGATAAGGTTAAGGGAGAGGCATTTGAAAGGCCAAAAGTGTCAAGTTACCTAATCAAGGGTAATAAATGTAAAGATTAAAAAAGGGAAGAAATGAATAGGCATCAAAGAAGTCTAGTTTATGTGTGAGGATTGGAGGTAGCTATATCATACTTGTCCTTTCTTATTCCTACGGGCTTTGGTTGGATTTATTCTTCTTTTTAATTATTTTTTCTTGTTCTAATTTTAGTTTATGAAACCCTTTAGGGTTGGTTCATGTATAATTCATCTTGTTATAATTTTTGTTATTTTAATTCTGTATCTATTTTTGTACAAGATTTATGGTCCCTTCAAAATTAACTTGTATTATAATCACAAAATTTAAATCAATATCAACAAAAAATAAATATGGATAATTATATGAGAAATATAGTTATAAAGATTAATCAAATAATGTATAGTACAAAATACAATGTAAATT
Organism: Thuja plicata; assembly: GCA_018584345.1. Classification (NCBI taxonomy): domain Eukaryota; kingdom Viridiplantae; phylum Streptophyta; class Pinopsida; order Cupressales; family Cupressaceae; genus Thuja; species Thuja plicata. The sequence goes on from MU227803.1 coordinate 648,342, forward strand.
GATAATTGTGTCTCTATAAATGACTACACATGGGAGATTAAAGTAGACATTTATCATCTATATATTTTCCATCTTTTGAGAAATCAACCTATCTCATAATTGCTAGTAGATAAATAAAATGTCAATCTAGAGGACTAAAAATCATAAAAAATCATAATATAAACAATAGTTAAAATGAATGTATAATGAGTGAATAGAAAATATTTTGTTTAAATAGGAATATACAACCACATTAAGTTTTTGGTTGTCTAGCACACAAAAATATGATGACTTTTGTATAGAGGTTTAAACACATTAAACCTAAATTACTAACAATTTTGTGTCAATAATTTTATGCAATCATTTTTTTAGTTGGGATGCTTGATTTTTTATTATGGTGAAGCCTTGGCATCCTGACTTTGATCCCTCTTCTGATACTTTCTCCAAGGTTCCCATTTGGGTCTGGCTTCCCTACCTCCCCCTTCATCTTTGGGTGGATTCTCTGTTAGAGGCTATAGGTGAGGCTCTTGGGGAATTTTTGATGGTTGATGAGGACTCTTCTGATATTCTTCATTCTACTTATGCCCAGATTTTGGTGGATCTGGGCATTTCTAAGGGTCTTCCGAAAAAGATTATGTTGTAGCACTCTAAAGGTGCCTAGATCCAATCCCTGGATTATGAAGGGCTCCCCTTTAGGTGCAAGAGATGTTTTAAAACTGGTCATTTGGCTGATCAGTGTGGCTTGGAGAAGATTAAAAAAAAATATGCTTCTTGGTGGAAGGGGGCCTCTTCTCAAAATTACACTGTTGGGAAGGCTTCGTCTATTCGAATCTTTTCTCAGGTGGTTTCATCTTCTCTAGAGGTTGTTGAGGCCAATGTGCCTCTTGTGTCTGGTGAGGTCTCTTCCCTGGGTAGGGCCTCTCCTCCGTCTTGTTTTGTTGCCTTTGTCCTGGCGGTGACTCTTTGTACCAAGACTTGTGTTCGGGTCTCTGATGGAGGTGAGGTTGTTGCTTCTCTCCCTAGCAATGCATTTTCTTCTATCCTGGTGGCTATGGGCTCACTTGTTGAACCTATCCCGTTGGCTGCACCTAGCCCTTTTCTAGAACCTTCTCCTAGCTCTCTGGATTTGGGATTTTTGGTTCCCGATTTGCTCTCTTGGTAGGGTTTGGCCAATGAGGTGGATGTTGGGTCGACTACAGTGAAAGGGAAAAATCTAAACATTTTCCCATGTTTGTTATGGCCCTCCAATCCCAAAAGGGGAAGAAATGACCCTTCTTGTGGCTTCATGTGTTGGTTGTTGTTCCTTTGTTGGATGTTTCTCTTGTTGGATGCATCTGGCTTGTTGGACTTCCTTGTCTTAGCACTGTTTCATTTTGATGGGTTTCTTGTTCTCTTTTTTTGTGGCCCTGGCTATGGCATGTCTCGGTCTTTGTTACCACTTTTTTATGTAAGGACCTATTGCTATATCTTAAGCTATGTACCGGGTTTTAGGCATCCTTTAAAACCTATTTTACTTAATCAAAAACAATTGTGTGTCAATGATATACAATTTATATAAAGTGTCTATAATTGAATGGTGGTAATCTATGTTTTCCCTAGAATGCATATAATTGTTTTTCAATAATACATGTCCATAAAATCCTTATAAATACATGACAATTATATCATTTTCCCCATATTCCCTAAAATTTTATTGGCAATTACACCACACTTTTCCATCAATTTCTTATAATTTTATTGGAAATCACACCACCACTTACCTTTAAATGCTATATAAATGTGTGTGAACTATAATTTTAAAAAATAAATTCAAATGATAGGTGATTGGACCCAGATTAACAATTGCCTCAATAATATCTTGGCAATTTGGACCAAACAAGATTAAATTTAACATGATGATCTATTGTTGTTCTAAGATTCTTAAATAATATATTCAAAGGTGATATGGTGTTATGTACATGAAAACATAATTAAATCTTAGCTAAATAATATACTATGAAAGCTTTCTATTTTCCATCTTCGAGATCCCAAAAAAAAAAAATACCAATTGGTAAAAATTAGCACTAAAATTTCCTTTGTGTGTGGGGTAAGAAGAGGTGTCAATTACAAAAGATGTGATTTTTAGAGTAGAAGAAAGTACATTTCAAGAAAAGATAAAGGAAAAGGAAATGTCACATTGTCATCTAAACCACATTGTAAGCACACAAGGGCTATGAGTATTATCATATAAGAGTGAGGGAGTGATGAAATGCCCATTTAATGACAACACCAGAGTACTCTTATATTAGCCTTAGTTACAAAATCACATCCTATTAAATCACCATTGAGATAGGTGTAGGGAGTACATGCATTACTACAAGTGGTCATAGAAAAGGGTGTTAGGGTTTTGGCACATATGAGCAATAAAAAATATTAAGATAATGTACAAAATAAGAGAAGATTGAAATACAATAACATAAATATTTAATGTGGTTCACCCAATATGGGCTACATCCACTAGAGAAACAATTGTCCACTCTTTTTTATTATCTAGAGAAAATAAAATTACAATTTTATAATTTCACATCACACAACCTCTTATTTACCAAGCATTTTGAGGTGGTTTACAAGGTCGGTTAACAAAATAAAACCTAACCCTAAAAAAGAACCCTAGTGAGGATACATGATGAGTGTATAGTAATTACATGATCAGTCACCACATACTAAAAACCTCCCACTCGAAGACTCATCAGGATCCACACCAACCAATCTCCTACTTGGAGACTGATCCTTTAGCAACACCACTACTCGTATAGCTCCCACTAGATTGACACACCTGGACTTGATTGGTTCTCATTTCCATAATGATAAATATTGAAGACCAATTTGGAAACCGAGGAAGTTAATTTCTCTCAAGTTATTGCCTTTGTCAACATATCTACAGGTTTAGATTACTAGTATGTATCTTCTCTAGCTTCAATTGTTCATCCTCTAAACCTGAGCATATGAAATGTTACCAAGGTTGTATTTTTTTTTGAGTGAAGGGTTGATTTCTTTATAAGATGAGTCACACTCTGACTATCATTGTATAAATTGCTATTCTATTGTATCTTTCCCAATTCCTCCATAAACCTTTGTAACCAAATCATCTCCTTACTAGCTTTTGATGACATTATTTTGCCATTAGTACACTTAGTGAAAAACATCGATAGAGATCACCAACAGACTAAAGCATTACCGCCAGACTACAAGCATCACCGGCAGATTACAAGCATTACCAGCGAACAACAAGCATACCCAACAGAACACACAGGTCATGAAAAATGCTAAGTATAAAAGTGACAAGCATCACCGGCGACACAATTTTCAGAACTAACCCAACAGGATTAGAAAAGGCATACCCGATGACAAGTTCAAGAAAGGAACACCGACGACCGTCAGAACTGATAGTCAATTAAAGAACCCGCAAATTGTGGATCTGATTTTTACACGACGGATAAAACAATGTAATTCTATTTATAGAGTTTTTATTTGTTTTAAATAATCACTTGAGGGTCAAGCAAGCTTTATGTAAATGTTTTAAATCATCCTAACGGATCTAAAACATATCTAACTAAAGATCAAGGTCAAGTTGTAAACCTTGGGTCTAGAGTTAACTTGCGATGCATGAATCAAGAACTGAGCCTAATTTAGTATAAATAGATGTTCAAACTCAATTGTGAAAAACATGAATTCTTTATTATTGATAGCCACGAAGAGCATCTAAGGAGAAGAAGGCAGAATTCATGCAAAGGTCAAAAACATAATACATCAGTTGTCAAGAACACACAGAGGCTACCGACTAGCAAATAAAGGTATTATTCAATCATGGAAGGATGATTACTTATATGTATGAAGCTTTATAGGATCTGTTATCATCAATTGAAGATTGCATATATCATCAGATCAAAGACTTATGTAGTTGCATTCTAACAAGTGCATCACATCTAAAATCCTTTTGTAGAAGGTGGACTTAACCGTTCTTTGCAAATCTCTTAACAAAGTACACACTTAACAGTGTTGCTAAAGCTTCAAACAAAGTAGATCTTAACAGGTCTCCATTGTAATACTCCTAATAGGGTAGGTCATCAGAAGTGACCAATTGTAAGCCTTAACTGGCCCCTTCTTATCTACAGATAGTGAAGTCTTGTGGGTAATAATCCCCACTGCAGTTTTTACTTCCTAACAGGAGTTTTCTGCGATATCATATCTTGTGTTATGTGCTATCTATTTTCATGAATTTTTTTGTTATGGTTACATACTAAAGAATTTATGATATGATTGCATATGCATAAAGAAAGATGAACAGTTAGATAAGATAATTTACAAACTGATGATTAAGGGTTAATGGGCTAACCAAAGAAAATTT
>MU227803.1:659328-707958 GCA_018584345.1 Thuja plicata
GATCTAAAACATATCTAACTAAAGATCAAGGTCAAGTTGTAAACCTTGGATCTAGAGTTAACTTGCAATGCATGAATCAAGAACTGAGCCTAATTTAGTATAAATAGATGTTCAAACTCAATTGTGAAAAACATGAATTCTTTATTATTGATAGCCATGAAGAGCTTCTAAGGAGCAGAAGGAAGAATTCATGCAAAGGTCAGAAACAGAATACATCAGTTGTCAAGAACACACAGAGGCTACCAATGAGTAGATAAAGGTATTATTCAATCATGGAAGGATGATTACTTATATGTACATGAAGCTTTGTAGGATCTTTTTTCAGCAATTGAAGATTGCATATATCATCAGATCAAAGACTTATGTAGTTGCATTCTAACAAGTGCATCACATCTAAAATCCTTTTGTAGAAGGTGGACTTAACCGTTCTTTGCAAATCTCTTAACAGAGTGCACACTTAACAGTGTTGCTAAAGCTTTAAATGAAGTAGATATTAATAGGTCTCCATTGTAATACTCCTAATAGGGTAGGTCATTAGAAGTGACCAATTGTAAGCCTTAATCGGCCCCTTCTTATCTGCATATAGTGAAGTCTTGTGGGTAATAATCCCCACCGCATTTTTTACTTCCTAACAGGATTTTTCTGCAATATCATATCTTGTGTTATGTGTTATCTATTTTCATGAATGTTTCTGTTATGGTTACATACTAAAGAATTTATGATATAATTGCATATGCATAAAGAAAGATGAACAGTTAGATAAGATAATTTACAAACTGATGATTAAAGGTTAATGGGCTAACCAAAGAAAAGTTTTAGAGGTACTGATTCACCCCTCCCCTCTCAGTACATCATCTCAATATAATTCCAACAGCCTCTATATCAGGAACATGTCATTTTTCTATTGTTTAAAGTGCTACAACATTTTTCAATCTAGAAATCCAACTGAACGATGTGCCACCTAGAGTAAAAAGATACCATGTAGTGCTCCTCTTACAATCAATATCTCCTGCTAAATTTGAATCAACATAGCCTTGTAAAGTGGAATGAGAACCTCCAAACATAAAGACTAAGATGTTGTACCTCTCAAATACCTGAGAATCCACTTTACTACATTCCAATGCTCTTTTCCAAGATTATTCATATACCCACTCACAACTCCCATTGCATGTGCAATATCTGGCCTTGTACACACCATGGCATACATCAAGTTGCCAACTGTTGAATAGTATGAAACTTTAGATTTGTAATCCATCTCCTCCTGTGTATTTGGGTTCATCTCCTTGGATAATTTAAAATGACTAGGTAAAGGTGTAATAATTGGTTTTACATCTTGTAGTTGAAATATTTTCAACACCTTCTATATGTAATCACTTTGAGACAATGTTAATGTGTGATTATTTTTGTCTCTAGTTATCCTCATACCAAGGATTTGTTTAGTTGAACCCAAATCCTTCACAAGAAATGATTGTGCTAATTTATATTTAAGTTCATTTATATGTTGCATATTGGACCCAACAACAATCATTTCATCACCATATAATAATAGGATAATATTGCTACCATTATCCAATCTTTTGAAATAAATACAATGATAAAAATGGCATCTATTATAACCTTGTTCAACCATAAAACTATCAAATTTTAACAACCATTAGATTGTTCCTTCTTCTTGGAAGAGAAATGTAGAAGTGTTACATTTAGAAGATATTCTTGACAAAGTTGTTGATAAGGGAGTCATGAGGAGTCGGTTAGCAATAAATGGAGGGCTTCAAAAGTAGAATCTCAAAAGCAAGGAAATTAGTGTTACCTTCTCATAATAGACCTTAAACTTGTACTAAAGACTTTCATCTAAGGGCTCTCATTTGTAATTTTTGGAATATCCATTCCTTTTTATGAACTCTCTAGATGGGTATATAATGAATGAGAGGAAATAGATGATGTTTCATACTTAGATAGTTCTTTTGGATTCTTCATTTTTATTTTTAAGTCAAAATAGATTAGAAACAAGATTTTCAGGTAGAAATGATGGTTTCATAAGCATTATGGTCTTCATATGCAAGCATGGACTCCTAATTTTAAATCTCAAGAACACAAAATTAGGTTTATTCCCTTCTAGTTGCAATTTCATAGTTTTCCATTAGAATACAGAGATTCAAAAAACTTATAGATTATTGGGAATAAGTTGGGGAGTTTTTTGAACTTGGACCCTCTTAATTTTAAGAACCTTCATCTCCCTCCAATAATTTGTCTGTTAATGTAGTTGGAGAAGGATATTTCCTCTTCTTTCAAAGTTATATCTAAAAACAGGGAATAGATTCAAAATATTATTTATGAAAAAGGTGAAGGAGAATATTTGATAAATAAAATGTCACTGGTCAATATTTATGCCCCATTAGAAAAAATCAACATTGTTTGTAAGAAGGTAACTTTTATCGAAATAGATCAAGGGATTTTCAAGTACAACCTAGTTTATAGAGAAATACATCATTTATTTCCAAAAGTTGGAGTTTGGGATAGGCAAGATAAGCTTCTTATAGATGATTCTTTTATGGAATCAAGTTCATCTAGTATTTTATGTATTCTATGTAAACTTTTCTGGGCCATTTATAATTATTATAAGTATGACGCTAGACTTATTTTAACTTGTAGAGAGAAACAAGGGAAAATATTGGTAGTCGATAAGAATTATCTTAAGAAGAATCTATCTATGTGGCCAATAAAAGAACTCAAAAATCTACAGATTGTTGTTCCAAAACATATGGGAGATTTGGTTCTGAAAAACTCCATGGATGAGTTCTTTGCTTGGAAAACATTCAACAAGAGTAGAAATATAGTTATTGGAATTCAATTAGATATGGTGGATAATGGAGGATCAATAGGTATTATGAGAGAAAAGTTGAAAACAACTACAATTTCCAAAAATTAATTTTTTAATCAAGATTTGGAAGACTTTGTGTTAAAATATTTGCAAGAAACACAAACTAAGCTTATAGAGGAAATTGAAGATCAATTTTTTTCAGAAGAACAACATAAAGAGGTAATTGAAGATCAAGGAATGGCAATTCAAAATTTAGTCTTGGATGACATAACATAATTCAAAGATATCTCAATTCAAGCCACAACAAAAAATAAATGAATGTCAAGGTATTGCAATCCAAAATTTATCCTCATATGACATAACGGAGGTCAAAGATAATTTAGATCATTTCATAGAAAACAACCAACAATCTTATTTAGAAGCACTTCAAGTAGAGTCTAAGGAAAAAGATAAGGCAAACCAAAGAATATTATTATGGAAAATGACACATTGATAGATCATCTAAAGAAATATTACACCCAAGTGATAAATAGGAGAGGCAAAGGAAGACCTTTGATAATCTCCAGCAAGAAATTAATTGATTGGTTTTATAGTCATTAAGCGGAAATTTCAAAAAGCTCAACTTCATGCTAGAGAAAATCAGATAGATTGATGGAAAAAGAAAATTAGAAAGGGTCTAAGTATTTTCCTTTATCAAGAAAGGAAAATGACTTTGTTTTTTATGATATTAGACATAACAAATGGAATAGATCCATCAAAGAAGACTTGAGAAATGAAGTACTACAAGAGACCTCCAATTGCAATAAGGAGAAAAATTCAATATCCTCACCCAAAGAAAAGGATGATGCAAATCCCTGGGTAGGGATGAAGGTAGATAAAGATATTCAAGAATTAGGTGGACTTTTACCTTTATACAAGAACATGAACAAGACAACAAGAAATAAAAATAAGACATCTTAGTTGGAGTATGGAGGAAAGGTGAAGGAGAATTCCTCCCAATAGGGCATGAGTTTGTGCTAGAGAAAATGGTAGAGGATGAAAGTTTGCCTCTAGAGTTGGAGGTGATTTATGATCTATTTGGATTTACGAACCCTAAAATGGAAATAAATAAGGAGGAATTAGTCATCAAACATTCCCTTTTAGAAAGGATGTTGGATTCAAATACCTTAGAATTAGTTGAAATAGAGGAGGTTATAGAATCAAGATTGGCTAAAATAGAGGGGGTTTCAGAATCAAGATGGGATAATCAAGATGTTAATAATAAAAAGAAAAAGTCCTTAGACATATGGCAATCAATAGAAATGAAGCCAAAGTTAGATTGTGGTTTAAATTCTAATAAAAAGAGGGGTAGGAAATTAATATCTCATCTCAAAAAATTGGACAGAGAGGATCCTAATAAAAAAAATAACTTCCTTTTTGTTCTCAAATAAGAAGGTGAAGCTTCCAAAGTGATCTTCACGTTTAACCTCGATGGTTTTTTCCAGTAAATCAAAATATAGTGAAAGTAAGACCTAAAATATTATTTAATGGAGGCGAGAGGGTGATTGATGGGCTTGTAGGGAGATGAATTTAGGGTTATTGAAAAAAGACTACTTGTGGAATGCTAGCATGTGACAATTTAAGGCAGTAGAAAAATTCAAATATGATGTCTCTGGGAACCTATGTACTCAACTGGCATGTGATAATTTAAGGCAAGAGATTCACATTTGAAATCAATGGTATGTTATACTCAATGGAAAGTTTTAAAGATAAAATGCCACCAAAATGAGTCTATAAGTCAAATTTGAATTTCTAAAAAATGACCGTTAGATTTAATAAAAATTGGAAATACCAAGTAATTAGGAAGGTGACATTACAAATACCTCAATTTTATTGCTAACCCAGGTCCTAGAAGGATGTGTTAAGTATAAGGGTCAAGAGGGCCTTTGAAAATCACAAACCAACTATAGCAATAAAAAAAGAGCTCCAAAAATTGATAGGGACAAAGGAAACTGTGGGGATTGATTGGTGAGTCATGGAAGACATGGCGAGAAACTAACAGCAGAAAGTTTTGAAAGCCTCATAAGGTAACTTTGTTTCTTCATTCCAGAGTAAGGATTGTCATCATGTAGATTGTAGCTCATTTGAGGAAAGTAGTAAGAGTAAAATATTGGAAGTATCTTTTGAATACTACCAATAGCCATACAGATGTGGAGTTTCCCACAAGGCGTTACGATTTCCTATGTTTAGATATGCAATTTTGGTTTTCCTCTATTTTTTGAGCTAATCTTTATAGATTTTAGAGGTATTTAAGCTATGGATGGGCTCTTTTGGGTTCAATTTCTACTGGGGTTATAGAAGCTCTTTTTGTTGGTTCAAAGTGCATTCAAATTTAGAGATATGATGCAATTTTATACTTGTTTAGTTTTTTTTTAGATATTTAGTACTTTGTTGCCTTCACACAATCTGTTACTTTGAGCATTAATGTACATTTTATTTCTCCTTTTAATAATATAAATTACTTGGCCTCGACATTTTATTAATAAAAAAAAACTTTCAAATCACACAGATCAAAAACCCTTACTCTCTGCTCGAATAATAAAATAATCCATTATTATTGAAATCACACGATATCTTAGCCTGGTCTCTCTCAATATATTTTATGATTGCGAGTTCATTGGTTTTCTTGTCTTGTGTGCACACAAAAATTCAATTGACTTGCCACAAGATAACACATTTGGTTTCAACCAAGTATCTAACCAGGTAGATACAACCATGGTGAAATCCGAGACCGTTGTTGAGGTTAAATTTGGGAGCTACCCGGTGCCAATAAATAGATTAGTTTAGCAATAAAACATCCCTACAAATAAACTTTTATACAATAGTGGCACATCTAATGGTTAGGAATGTTTTAGATTAAGAAATTAGGGAAACTTTTCGTCGCATTCAATCTCTTAAGATCATTAGGGGAAGCTCAGCAAAGGCAAGGGGAAAAGAGGGAAAATTCCCATTCAAATCTTAACATTGAAAAATCCACAAAGCCTAGTGTAAAATTTTATTTTACATTTAACTATTATCATCACAATTGGATTACTCACTAGTGTTATTTCCTTACTTTCCATGTTTCATCTTTGCAAGCTCCAGTTGCTTTAGTTCCATCTGCATAAAGAGATATATTTTGGGCTAGGTTTTTTCCCCATGTTAATCATACACCTCTCAAAAACTTTATTTCTAAACTATATTAAAAACTTTAAAAATTTGGCCAGTTACTTTTACCTTTGTTCATAAAATATTTTTATCATTATTTCCTTATTCAATGGATAAGAATTATATGACCAACCTATATGAGTTGTGTCCAAAAAAACTATTTAGGGGAAATTGAATGCAAGCAGGTAAACATGGAATTGAGTAAAATTGTTGCCTGAATCAACCTTGTATCCCTCCATATAGCCTACATCCTACTCATTCCATTTGTGGGTATTTTTGTTAGCTTGAGAAGAGCTCTTACAAAGTACAAGTGCCCTCTACAATTCCAAGAACCAAACTTGGCATCTACCACCCCTAGATGAAGGACAATTTTTCATGCTTTTGGAAAATGCTAAATGGTAGATTGAGAATATGGTGGTTTGTTTGAGGCAATATTTTTTAATGTTTCAACTAGATCTCCAACAAGTAATGCACCCTATACAAAAAACCTCCTTTTGCAAATAAATCTCTCCAAGGCGCACGTGAGTGAGAAATTTTATCAGCAACAAAATAGAAAAATAAGCGTTAGGGGAAAGGGAGCAGTACTGGCTATAGCTAACTTCGTGCCTTCAATTGAGGTAGAAAATGATATCAAATTTTGATGATTTGTTTTAGTTGTTTCTGTATGCAACTTAACTACTTAAAGTTAAGGTTTCGACTTCTGGCTAATAACGATGTATTTTACAAGAGACGTTATGTGCAAAAGGGTCAAAAAGTGTTGACTAGTACTTGACCCCCATTGGACTAATAACTGCTCACTCAAATAACTAGTACTTGTGGACAAATGTCCCAGTAGTGGCTCACAAATCTCCAGTAGTGGTGCACAAATGAGACAATCATGGATCAAAAAAGATTTAAAAAATGATCAACAATTGGAATATAAATGATCCATTACTAGTGACTTTATTGCATAACTATGAGTGAACGATTATTGGACCCCAAGCCACTACTGGTTCCTTTACCCTAGACATTATATTTTTAGTGTGATTCCCAACAAGAACACTCTATCAACTAATTTAAAAATATATTTCATTGTTTATGTAAAAATATGGATTTCTATTACTTAAAATATGTGTTCAAGTTTTAAAAATTATTTGTAATATTTTTTTATTTTATAATTTTTTTCATGGAGGTTTTCTTCATCCACAAAGTTAGTTTAGCTATTCAATACAAGAACACGAGCCTTAGGCTAAACATCTTTGACTCCATTTTGTCAAATTTTCTTGGGGTATGAGCCCTAGGTTGAAAGCTCTTTGGCTAAGAGCTAAGGACTAAAGGCTATCCATTTCACCAAATTTGCTCAGGAAATGAGCCTTAGGCTGAAACCTCTGTCTAAAACACAATCCCAACTTCATCCCTTATGATGTTGAAGTCATGCACTCAACAAGAATTGATCCCTAGTAGGCTCATTAAGAACCATTCAACTTCGCCAACAAACTAAGGGTCCATTGACATTATTCTATAAATTTAATTATGTATTATTAGAGATAAGATTTTTGTTGCAAGGTGATCTCTATGAATGTAGACTTGATATGGTCTATGGAAGTGATCTTATGATACTTCCCAAACTACTATAACTTGCTTCTCTCACCTTTGGTGCTTGAGATTTTGTGAAGATTGTCAATATTACATACATCTGTTATAATTCATTAAAACTAAAAGTCTCAAGTTCTCCTCCATCAACCCTCATTAAATGAATTGTATATCTTTGTGTCAAGATAAGAAAAATAAGCATACAATAGTTTTAATATACTTTTCTTGATGATTCTTCGATTGTCATAAATGATTCATTTATAATTTAAGATTATCTTTAACTACAAGTCAACAAATAATTTTAGACAAATTACACTTTTGGGCAGGTCCTCATGTAGCTGTTAAGCTTACTTTAGCTAGTAGTTGTTGCTCAACATTTTTAGCAGCAATTTGGGAAGTTGGTGGCATGCTCAACATTTTTAGCAGCAATTTGGGAAGTTGGTGGCCCCATGGTAAATGAATTTTGCTGCTTATTTTTTTAGGAGACATAAAAATAGAATGTTTAAATAAAATCTTAATAATAAATTTTGTAGATAAGTTTTTTGAGAAAAAATAGGAGATATAAAAAAGAGGGAAAATGATTTGCGCGCCATGTATCATTTTTGTCAATAAGCAGCACATTATTTCAGCCCCTTGTTTTTTCAATGAGATATTTTTTTTTTTTTTTTTTTACTTGCATTATGTCTAGAGACTTGTACCATGTTCCCATGCGGCTGCTTAAATGAATTTTCTGCTTAAATAAAAATAAGCTGTGGGGAAAATGGGGGGGCTTAAAATAAGCAGCAACCGCTTATTGAAAATAATTACATGTGGCTTCATAAAATTCTTTCCCTCCTTTATTTTCTACTAAATTTTCCCTCCAAATTAAAAAATTATATTAGAATAATTAAAGTGGCTGCTTAAAAATAAGCAGCAAATTGAATTTGCATGGGGCCACCAGCTCCACATTTTTCTCCTACAAATATTGAGCGGTGGCTGCTAGCTTAAATAAGCTAAGCAGCTGCATGGGGCCTTGCTCTTAACTATATAGTGGCAACACTTCTATAATGACTTTCATTTGACTTTTAATAGAAATATTAGAAAACAATGATAAATTAGTGATATATGCAAAATCTTAAATTTCTTAAATTTCTTAATTGATACAAAAAACAAATATATCTAAGATTAAAACCTTGTACTCTATTTTGACCAATCTTATTAAAAAAGATTCTAAATTCCTATAAAAATAGAAACAGTAAAAAAGGGGTGGGACTAGAATCCTAGGAGTTATTTTTAAAAGAAAATGAAATTTTCTTAACTCATTTTTATATCCTTAAATTTAGAAGCTTAAAAATTGAAGCTGAAATGCATTACAAATTTCATAAGACGGCTAACCTTTAAATATTCCTAAAACCTCTCAACAGCCACAGCTCTATTTTTATTTTAAGGAAGACTTACCTTCAATCTTCAGTTTGTAGGTTTGATTTCTGACCTCACCTGTTTTTTAATCTTATTTTTATTCTACTCGGAAGATCTTATGTCCGTTAGTTGTGGGTATTAAACTGTTAACTAAAAAAGTGAACAAGACTATGAATTTGGGTCACTATCCATTTCTTAATGAGTGCCGTTCTTCTGCTGGAATTCCCATCTTTTATATCCATTGCATTATAGTTAAAATGGTTTTGAATTAGAAATAAGTCAACAATTCCATATAGTGCCGTTCTTTTCTTCTGCTATTGATTTTGATCAGAGATTCTTCTCCCTCTTTGAGTTTGTTTAAATACCCATCTACAAAGACGACTTCTATGGCGCAGTGTCCCTGTGTTTCCAGCTCAAGATTCCAGTCCAAAATTCATTGACGAAGTGCCCCTGTGGACAGTAAAATGTAGATGCGCTTGTCTGTTGATAAGAAAATATCCTTTCTTTTCAATTCCTGTATTTCAGACTTGAGCTGGTGTGATCTATAAGTCCCAAATCCCTATTTCGCATTTTCAGGATCGGACTATTTAGAATCTTCAATTTATTCATTTGTCTTTTTCTCTTTGGTTGCTTCCTGACAGATAAGGATCGAAAATGGCTTGCAATGCACTTCAGGATCGGACTATTGCATCCCTAATCGTCATATTTTTCAAATTGGTCAAGGCCTTTATTTTCCTTTGGGTGGCTTCAATTGTTTTATTTGTAGCAAAGTTCCTGAGCTTCTTTGGTCTGCATTTACCTTGCTCATGCAATGATATCATACATGACCAGAACTCCTTAGACAATAATGTCTGTGTGCAGAGAGTTTTCATTGAATGGCCTTTCAGAATGATTTCATCCACAGAATGTCATATTCTTAGTAAGTTTCCCTTTAAGTGGAGTTGTACCATTGAAAGAAGTGGTTCATCCTCTGAAAGGAATGCAAGAAATGCAAATTTATCAGATGCACAACCAGTGGATGGGTCATGTGATACATTACTACCTGCTCCACAGATGCTAAAAGGTGGTCTTTCCTACTGCAATTCACTTGGTCCACAAGACACCCAAATGATAGATCCTGTAGTTCGTTCAAAAATTCAAGATATGCAAACTAAAATCACTGCAACCAAGAGTGGTTTTGGCAGTCATGCACCTGATGAAAGTGCGGTATGTTGTCAGCAAGGAAGATGTTGTTTTAGTTACTTTTGTAATTCATTGAATAACAAACAAAATCTGTGTTAGATAGTCTTCCTGTTATTTACCTATGGCCATGATATTATGGTACAGAAACAGAAAGTTGACCAGAAGTCATCGCCGGACAACAATGCTGCTCCATCAGGATTGCATGGTGATGAAAAGATCACTATTGTTGGAGAATGTAATAGCAGTTCGTTAGCTACATCAATTGGACATATTGTGTTGGACATTGAGCTTCCAGGTTAGTAACAGTCAAGGAGCCTTGTTGCCTCTAAAACTATGCAGAGGATAGAAAAGACTTGTTGATATTTAAACCAAATGCTATAGAAACTTTATAATCATGGTGAGAAGTTTAAGGCACATTACGAAGTTAAATTGTGTGATTCCCCTGATAATTTGTAAAATTTAGGTTAAATTTTGAGTGTGTTTAAAAACGAGAAATAAGTTAAAACTAACAAAATAGCAAATAATAACCCCTATGTATTTTTGTTGCAGGTGTAATTGATTTATTTGCAGAAGACACTTTAAATGAGTTTTTGCCTTCAAATAATTGCTTTCAACTAGAAAAGACCTCATCTCTGCCCGAGTTGGATGTACCATACAGAATCAATAAATTGAGAAAACAAGTCAGAGATGAAAGGGAAGCTCGGAAGGCTCTGTCTCTAGCTCTTGATCAAGAGCGAAATGCTGCTCAAACTGCTGCTGAGGAAACTTTGGCCATGATATCACGCATTCAAAGTGAGAAGGCATCTGCTGAGTTGGAAGCTCAGCAATTCAAGAGAATAGTTGAGGTGAAATCAGTCTATGATGAACAAGTGATTGAAATTCTCAAGGAGATTGTAGTCAAACTAGAAAGAGAAAGGTTGGATCTAAAGGATGAAGTTGAGATGTATCGGCGAAGCTTGCTTATAGAGAGAAGTGAAAAGTGGGAGAGAGGATCATATGCTGATTCAAATGAAGACAATTCGAGTATTCATGATGTTCATGTTGTTCAAACACCCACAAAGAGGGATCTTGACCAAAATATGATGTCCCCTTTATCATTAACTCCAGACAGATATCACAGATCATACCTACTTCAAGGAACTGCTGAGAATGGACTTGAAGATGAAATCTTGAGGGAGGACAACAGTGATGGCATTTCATCAGGTTATGAATATAAGAACATGGAAGCTAGAGAGCGAAAGACAAGCAATGCTGGGTTGTATTCAAACTCAAGAAGTTCGTATGATAATGGTTTGGAAGGGATACAATCTCATGATTTGCACACTAAATCCGTGATTCGCAGGGATATGGCTGAGGATGAAAGCTGAGGATGAAATAGAGCATGTTTCAGAGAAACTTCTAGCCCTATTGGCAAGGTAATAGGTCAGGATTAGACTGCATGCTGTGTTGTGATAAGATTCCATTCCTGACCATGGTCATTGGTGATGGTGCCATCAGCACTTATGTTCAACTGGAACAGTGTTTCATTCCATCTTTTTTTCCCTATTTAGGAAAACTCATCAGCTTGCATCAAATTTGAATGTCAGGAACTGAACTGTTGTGTAAATTCTTTAATTGATAATGCTGTCCATAAAGCTATATATGTGAACTTTATACCATATTTCTTTCTCCAATTATATTCTTTCTTTTAGCTTTCATCTGTTGCATTCTTTAGCATTCTACAGTTGTGCACAGTTTTGTCTATCTGTGGCCTATGTGCAAAACTTCCCACCTATCATGCATATATTATCATAATCATTAATGTATAACATACACATTTTCACAATTTTGAGGAACCAATCATGTAAATTTGTAATTGACATGGCTGTCTTTCAAGCAGCCTACATAACATTAAACCTTTTTTCCTTTTTCAACCTTGTTCATTCTTTGGTTTTTCATTTGTTGCGCCTTTTGCCATGGATCTATCTGTGCAGTCTACTGCTTTACTTTGGTCTAAATGTAACTTCTCAACCATCATACAAATATTACTAGAAATGCTAAGGTAACATTTATGCACATGTATGTGGTTACATTTTTTCCGCTATGTATTTAAACATTGCACCTTCTAACTTCTTGAGTCATGACCATTATTTTGCCTTTTATACATTGCATCCTCCTTCAAGGATCCAATTCATACAACCTCCTGCTTGACTTTGGTCCATATGTAACTTCTCCATCACCAATTCTAATATCTCAAATGCTAATGCAACATTATGTGCATCCTATGTTTCCCTTGTAGGGGTTACATCATTTAAGTACTGCAGAAGTTCAGAACCAACATTGGTTTTATTTCCACAGATTCACATTTATTGCAGTCACTGGAAGAATTTATGATGATTGATCCATAGTAGCAATTATCCAGATTGCATTCAAGAAAAAATTTAGGAATATTAAATATGCATATCTGTATATCAATATAACATTAATATTTTATCTAATCCATAACTACAAGTCCCTTTTATGTTTTTTTTTTGCACAAGTCCTTTTTGGCAATCTACTCAACATTCTAGTTTGAGGCAAAAGATAGATGAGAAGAAGACTGCACTTCCACGAGCATATCAACAATAAAATTTTCAAGGGTGTACATTGTTTGTGTAAAAATTTCCTGCGTGGCAAACATTGTATTGTTTGGTTGATGGGTAATGTTTGGAATTCATTGTAGAGGTTTTAGTCATTTGATATTTTGAGATTTTGCAAGTATATGCGCCATTGTGATGTGTACTATCTTTTTCTCAACACATCCTCTTTGAGTTTTGGGTGATAGTGAGTTTTTCAAGATAATTACAAGCCATATGAGCTTATGGCCACCTTAATGATAGTATTTGAAGTCTACTACCCAAGTTTTGAAGCATATTGGAGCTGTTTGTAATATATTCATATGGTTGTATTTCATAATGTAATATAATATAGATATAAACGTAGTTCACTCCAAATCTGTCACTTATTATTCATGCTGGTATATATGATGATAGTCTATATATTTCTTTTCATATGAGATGAATTGTTTTTCATGACATCATATGCGCTCAGTGTGTATTTGCCCCCAGATCTATTGATAATTATCTATTATGCTACACAAACAAGGCATACATACCTTACTTTCAGTGGGATTTGAACTTGTGACCTCTCTTTCAAGAGTACAAGCTCTCCACCACTAGGCCAACTCAGGCGTACATCTATCTGTATCATATAATCGTACTGCAAAATAAAGTTGAAAGTTTTCTTACCTGAAATTAGTTTTTCTTTGTGAGCTATATTCGGGAGCATATCTATGGCTGTTGCTTTAAAAATTCATACTAAATAAAGCCTATATATTTAAAAAACTTTCAGAAACCTTAAAACAGAAAACATAATTCCAGGATGAAGCATCTCACTTTTTTAAGTTTATACTATTTGCTGGTATTGCTAACCAATTTTTGGTTTGTAAACATGAAGTATACAATATTTGAAGACATTTTTTAAAAAGCTGTTGACGACAACCCTGATGAACAAGTCTTTGATTTAGGGGCTACCTATCTGCGTCCAATTAACCAAATCAATAATTCTACAAATGATAATCGAGGATGAACCAGTGAGAATGTCATGTTGAGGTGTTGGTTAACCTGTCCTTCAAGGGATCTATGCTGTAAGTGTAGAATATTTAATTTGTAGATCATACTATCATCATAGATCTTTCAAATCCTTTGATATCTTTGTATCTGGTTTTCATATTGTGCACTACAAGGCATTTTCAACCTTAACTTCTTTAATGTTGTTGCCATAGAACTACTCTAACCTACTATCCAATATTATGTCACGAATGGCCAATTAAGTTGATTTTAATAAACAAAAGGCTTCTTAAGTTGATCTTCTTTCCACAATGCTTATATTTATCATATTCTAATAAATATTTTAGAGAATACATTCAATTTTATCCATCAATAGTAGTGTGTAATGATCACATTGATTGAAAAAGAAGTCTCAAATTTTACTCAAATCTCTAAATGTGAAATGTGCAAATCTATGTATTGGATTCCATATGTTGATTTTTGTTTAGCTCTTAAGTTGGAGTGGAGTTTCTTTAAAGCAACACAGTTGGATACTTCGCTACAATTTTATTTTTTATTCTTTAAAAGAATATTTCTAAGTTTGTGAGGTTGAGTAAAACCAAGAGTGATTTTATATATGATTTAAAGCCAAAGAAAGCAAGGAAAGATTATTTTCTTGCAACCTAAGTAAAGCGGTTGGGCTCTAGATATATGTAAGATTGTTGTAGCAAACTTGTATTATATTTTTTGAAGAGAGATTTTGTTGTAAAGTTGAATAGAAGATCCAACATTTGTAGGTTTTTCCCCACACTAGGGTTTCTTCGGTATATCTATGTTATTATCTTTTTTTGTAATTGGGGTATGTTATTTCTTTTTACTTCTGCTATTATTTGTTATTAATTAACCCAGAGTGTTGATTGTTATAAATGAGATAGAGTTTCTATTCTATGAATATATTGTGCAATTAATCTATAGTTGGGTTATAAGAAATTAACACAGTAACAGAGCTCTAAAATCTGAATACAAAGTCAAGATTTGTGATGCGCAAATTTCAGGAAATAAAAACAATCAAATTTTCCTCTCCAGTTTCTTTTGTGGATATGACAACCAATGTTCGATATGAGGACAGGCTTGAGGGTGCATCTAACTTCTTACAATGGAAGGTTCAAATTACATTTATTCTCAAGGAGAATAGATTGTTGATCTATGCTAGTACATAAGTGACACCACCAACAAATGATCATGTTTCTTTGGATTCACATGAAGTCAAGCAGGCCAAGGCTTTGAGGATCATTCTTGATGGAGTAAGAGAACATTTAATTCCTCATCTATCTGGGAAAGACACCGCTAAGGGGATGTGGGATATGCTCACAGGCCTTTATTAGAGAGACTACCAGAGTCGTAAGATGATGCTCCCAGAAAAATTGCATAATGCCAAGATGTCCAAAGATGAGAATGTGACCTCTTACTTGTCCAATCTGACACAAGGCACAGATGAGTTGGTTGTTGTTGGAGAGACGATTATTGAAGATTATTTGGTGTCTATAGCCTTGAATAGTTTTTCGAAGCACTAGGAATTGTTTGTCATGTGTGTTGTCAGCAGAGATTGGCTATCTGATTGGGTGAGGCTTTGGGATGATTTTTTTCAAGAGGAAATCCGTGAAGGTGCTCATCGAGGAGATCAAACGAGGAATTTTAAGGACAAAGAAAATAATGCTCTTGCAAGCAAGGGTAAGCAGAAGTCTGATAAAGGGAAAAAAAAAAAAGGCTCTTCTTCCAAGAGTGGAAAGAAGAAAGATCTGGGAAAGATAAAATGTTTTTTTCTACCATCAATCAATGTCTGAATAATAAAAATAAGGACAAGCTAAAGAAGCAAGTTTCTGCTATAGTCAAGGTGGAAAAGTTTGCATCGCGTTTTGAAAATGAGTTTTCTCTCATTGCCTGTCTCTCAAGGTCACTTTCCAATAGGGTATGATATATTGACAGTAGGGCTTCTTACCACATGATGGGAGTCAGAGAATGTTTCACCAAGTTGGAGGAGAAGAAGTTGGATTTCTATATTGAGCTTAGAGACAATGCCAAGTACCATGCAATTGGTGTTGGCACTGTCAAGTTTCAGAAATAGTCTAGCAAACCTTTATTGGTGGAGGATGTGTTGTATGTCTCTGGCATGAAAAATGATTTAATCTTGGTTTCTACTTTGGAAGAAAAGGGTTACATTGTGAGCTTTGAGAGGGGAAAATTATATATTCATCCAACGGATTCCAAAGTTACAAAAGTGATCAGAGTCGAGCAGGACAACTTGTTTTGGTTATAGTTTGAGTCAACACATACATTGGTAATAAGATATAGAGTAAAAGGAGAATTGTGGCACATGAGGATGGCTCATCTTCACCATGGAGTACTTAATGTTCTCAAGGAAATAGTGGCGGGGTTTCCTGAGATGAAGAGAGAAAAGCACGAGGTGTGCAATGGCTCTGCTCTTGGGAAACATGCCAAGACCAATTTTCCAAGTAGAAATAGTAGATCTGAAGGGATTTTGGATAGACGTACACTCATATGTCTGTGGGCCTAGGTCAATAAGATCTTTGAATGGGTATGACTATTATGTTACTTTCATTGATGATTTATCCTGGAAGATATGGATATATTTTATGAAGAACAAAGATGAGGTATTTAGTAGGTTCAAAGAGTTTAAGGCTCTTGTGGAGAACTAGATAGAGAGGAAGATAAAGATACTAAGGTCTAAAAATGGAGCGAGTATACCTCAAATGCATTCAAAGATTTATGTGCTCAGGGAGGTATCGAGAAAGAGTTGACAATTCCATACAACCCTCAACAAAATGGGATTGCTAAGTGGAAGAATAGGGATATAGTTGGAGCAGCCAAGGTCATGCTTCATGATCAGGACTTGTCTTGGTTCTTATAGGAAGAAGCTTGCAATACAATTGTGTATTTACATAATAGGATCCTTCACAAAGTGTTGGTCAAATTGACTTCGGAAGAGGCGTTCAGTGGTAAAAAAACCAGATTTGGGGCACATTCACATCTTTCGATGCTTGATGTATTGTCACAATCTAGTGGAGAAAAGAACCAAGTTAGAACTAACTACAAAGAAGGGCATCCTTGTTGGGTATAATGAAACTTATAGGCTTATTGGACTTATGTTCCTGCCCTCGGAAAAAAAAATTTGTTCGTAGAATGTGAAGTTCGAGGAGGAGAGGGATCTTCAAAAGTCTAGAATCTTGATGAAGTAGGAGGAGAAATCATCCACGATTGTGGTATCACAAATTACTCTAATTTCAATTACACAAGCTGAAGCAAGAAAACTTAACAAGATGATTAGGAGGAACAAAGGATTCCTCAATCTCATATTCTTATTATAGAGAAGAGGCTCGAAATAGGGCAGCTGAGCAAACTTTTAGAGAGTCCCAAGAATATGTTGGTGATCAACAAGAATCAGTCAGACAGAGAAAGGCTCCTAGATTTTATTCTGAGTATGTGGCACTTATGAGTGAATTGATTAAAGTAGAGCCTTCCAACATTCAAGAGATGTCCAAACACCAAGTATGGAAGGATGCTATGGTGGAAGAGTATTCTTCCATCATGAAGAATAGTGTGTGGGTGGTAGTACCATGACTAGAAGAGAAGTTTGTGGTGGGCTCGAGATGGTTGTATAATATTAAGCATGTTGTAGATGGTAGTGTGGAAAATTTCAAAGCTTGTTTTGTTGCTAAGGGGTTTTCTCAAAAGGAAGGAATTGACTATGACGAGACTTTTACTCCAGTAGCCAGGTACTCATCCATAAGAGCTATAATTTCTATATTTGAATAGATGGGTTGGAAGATTCACCAAATGGATGTTAAAACAACATTTCTCGATGGATTAATTAAGGAAGAGATTTACATAGAGAAGCCAAAATAATTTGAAGCACATGAGAGAGATTCTCATGTTTACAGATTGAAAAGAGCACTCTATGGACTCAAGCATACTCCCAAGGTGTGGTATTCACGTATTGACAATTGCTTGTAGAGTCAAGAAATCTCTTCCTTGGAAATTTCATCATGATATTTAACCAGAATTTCATTCTCCCTATCCATTAGTTCTCTATAATTGCCTTCTTATTATATGCTTTCCTAAACATCTTGGAGATAATGTTTAATATAATTCTTGGCTTGGAAAATGTCTCCAAAAATATCTTTATTCTGTGTCTTAATTTTGTCCTTAATGTTTCTTAGCTTTTTAGCTACTTTAAACATAGAAATACCATCAACATCTACATTCCACCATTCCTTGATTCTTTCCTCTAGATTAGGCTAGGATAACCACATTTTTTCAAAATGAAAAGGACAACTTCTTTTAACAAATGCAAGATCAGCAACAAAAGATATAGGAAAGTGATTTGATCCAACTCTAGCAATAGAGGTAAGAGAGCATAAATATCTATTTAACCAGCAGTTAGAAATTAAAGCTCTATCAAGATGAACTTGAATTAAATCTTTGCCAACCATTCTATTTGACCAGGTGCAGTTGATACCTTGTAAATCAACATCCATAAGGGCTTGTTGGCTAATAAATTCCATCAAGTCATGTCTACCATCAAGCTGATTTTGAGATCCCCTATATTTCTCATTATCTCTAATAGGAGAGTTAAAGTCACCCATGATAATCCATGCACTATCCAAAAATTTATGCCTGCAATCAACCAGCTTATTCCAAAACTTAGCTCTACTAGTTTTAGTGTTAGGAGCATAGATATTAGAGAGGGCCCAAGAAAAGTCATCTATAACGTGATTGAATTTAACATTCAACGTATTTGAGTCAGAGGATAAGGGTTCCCCTTGAATAAATTTTTGATTCCAGAAGATAGCAATCCCTCCAGATGCACCATCTGAGCTACTTCCAACCACTCCACAATTTTTAAAAAGCTTAATCTTTTCAACTTTGTTTTAGCCATTTTAGTTTCTTGAATAAGAATAATATCAGGCTTGTGATCTCTTACCAAATTTATGAGAACATCTTGCTTATGAGGTGCATTTAGCCCTCTTATATTCCAAGAGATTACCTTCATTTTTTTAATTGGGGTGCAAGACTCCTGGATGGTAAGTTATTTTCCATCCACAATATTTTGTTTACTTTCATTTT
Source organism: Thuja plicata (assembly GCA_018584345.1). Classification (NCBI taxonomy): domain Eukaryota; kingdom Viridiplantae; phylum Streptophyta; class Pinopsida; order Cupressales; family Cupressaceae; genus Thuja; species Thuja plicata. The sequence continues at coordinate 678,199 of MU227803.1, forward strand.
TTCTAAAACTTATGTTAGATTTTATGCCTCATCCTTTTTTAGGGGTTCCAACATCAGCTTTCATGCTCGTCGTTGCGACCCCTTTTTAGCTACTGAAGAAACACCCTGGATTTTAGGTTTCTTCAAACTTCCCCTTTCTCCAACTTGAGACCAAGGATTCCCCTCTTTCGAGTCCATTATTTGTTCCTCCAACTCCTTATCGGAGACTTCATCCCCCCAGCTAGATCTTGAAAGCATAGTTTTAGGGATAGAGGATATATCCCCTACTATCGGAGACTTCATCCCCCCAGCTAGATCTTGAAAGCATAGTTTTAGGGATAGAGGATATATCCCCTACCAATAAGTTTTCCCTGATGGAATTCAAAAGGGAAACATCCTCAAGACTATTACATTGTTGTGCATCTTCAAAAGGTTCACCAATCTGGATATTTTGTTCCTTGCTTTGAGAATCCTCAATCTAAGAGGGTAACAAATGTCCATGAATTTCCTTCGAAGAGTCCCTACCCAAATTATTCTCCACATCCTGCTGTGATCCAACACTTTCATCTTATTTTCCTTCTTCCAAGACTTTATTTTGGATTTCCCCCTTAAAGTCATTATCCTTATTCTGCTCTCTTTCTTGAGATGGTGGGGAGACTAACAAAAGAGACTTTTCATTCTGGCCTTTGTTTTCTGATTCACAAGACTTTGTTCTATGGATATGGGCATTTGCGATTTCCTTTTGTTTCTCCTTATCCTCAAATTTTGCTAAGGACCCAGCCTTTACAGTTTCCCCAACATTATTCTCTTTTTCCTTCCATATATTTCTAGGCTGGGATTTGTTCTCCTTGTTCTTTCTCTATAGCTTTAAAGGACATTGGTTGGCCCAATGACCCCCTTTTTTACATACAAAGCATGCAAATGGAAGAAATTCAAATTCTAGAGGTTGGGCCCATTTTCCTAGTTTAGACACCAAGTCAATGATCCTGAGGAAGATCATAGAGCTGATGAACGTTGATACAGAGCGTTGCATAAACCAATCTAGTTCTTGCTACATTCATAGGGTCTATAGACAACAACTCTCCAAAAGTACTTGCAATCCCTCTAAAGACATCCTCATTCTAATTCCAGATGAAGACCTGGAAGCCTTACCCAGACTGGAGCAGTGGCAAAAATAGAGTCATTAAGGGAAATATTAGGGGACCATTTCTGAAGAGCCAAAGAAGATTTTCCAAACATCCAGGGACCCCTACAGAGAGCTGACAAATGGTCCTCCCCATTGGTGAACAAAAATGAAAAGAAACCTTTCGACGTCGCTACAATTTCAACCTAGACTTTCATAGCCCACTTCTTCTCAATAAAAGATCTCACATTATCAAAGTTTGGCCTTGACCCCAAAAAATTTCCAACTAGAGTTAAGGCCATTAAGGATACTGAATGGTCTATAATAGGATCTGGGACGAAAATAGCATACGTACCCTTTGATTGGTCTGAAAAATTGTTCACCTCTGGGAACACCAACTTCTCGTTCGTCTTGACTCCAAACAAAGATGACCAAGGGCAGGATTTCTAATGATCATTTTTTTTGTTCCGCGTCCCTTAGGTCGTTGGGAGGATTTGTATTGTTAGTGCCCACACCACTTCCCGAATCAATAAAATCACGTGGGACCCCAATAGAGAAGTATTTCACCGTCTTTGGGGTTTTAGTCCTAGCATCTCGAACAAAATCCAATGTACCACCTGCATTGCAGACAACAACCCCACCAAAAGTGCCAACGCCAATTTTCGCGTTCTCTTGATTCCCTCTCATGCTACCGCCTTTGCTACTAACCTTGTTTTTTCCATTTTTGTCAGTTACAGCTAGGTGAGTTGTATTTTATAATGTTGGAATTGCATGAATTGTCAGTTATTTAAGATTATTTTTATGTACACGAGTGTGTTGGGACCCCATAGGAATGCCTCTAGGCTCTCGGCATAAAGAAATCAATAGTTAAGACAACGCAAGAGAGAAGAAATGTGTATATAACCCTTATTTGTAACTTTATTTTATGAAAGAACCAATGTGATAAAGCTTTACTAGTTTTTATTATGATTTATTTCAAGTTTACTATATTGTCTTTGAGTAAATAGTTATAAATGTTTTAATTCAATTTATTTATTTAATAGTGTGTAGGTCAATAAAAAATACTCGAATTCTTGTACATTGAATGAATATTCATATGACAAATATGTTAGTATATAAAATATAAATAAATGATTAACTATATATACATATCAATTTTACATATGAATAAAGTAGTTAATTACATTAAAAACCCTCTTAATTCCCCTTCATTTATCAAAATTAATATCCATTATCAAATCAATCATATTTCTTTAACTATTTAAAATTTAAAATTTTCACTTTTAAATAATAATCTCTTAGCTCTTTATAATTTAAGTAAAATAAAGATTTTGAAAGATCCCGTATTACTTGAATGTCTTAAAAATAACTCTTTTGTCTTTTCTAGTTACTTTGAATTACCACCATTTCTTATCAAAGTCCTCTCTTGATTCGTGATTTGACAAGTCAATGATAATTATTTCTTCACATTTAGAGTAGGTGATCTTTTAAATTTAGAGCAATCAAGGCTCAACCTTTAGCCTTATAAAAGGCACATCAAGGCCTTCAAATGCCTCCATTCAATCAAAATATCGAGCATGATTTCCCATGAAAGTTATAACCCAATAACTTTTTAGTTGTTGGATTTTAATACTTTTAGCTGTTGGATTTTAATACTTCAATTTTCTTCATAGAATCTTTGGTTTAAAAGGGTTCAAGTATAAAAATATATATATTAAAAATTGAGTTTATTTAATTTTTAAAAAATATGAATTATATTAAAAATTGAGTTTATTTAAATTAAAAGACATATTTAATTGATGATTTGAAAAGAAAATTAAATACATATATAGATTTTAATTTTAAAATATGTGTACAAGTTTTTCTTAATTATTTGTAAAAAAAAATTTCTCATAGATTTTTATGGAGATCCCAACTTCATTTCTTATTATGTTGGAGGCATGCACTCAACAAGACTTGATTCCTAGCCAGCTCATTAAGAACCATTCAACTTCACCAACATACCAAAGACTCATTAACATTATTTTATAAATTTAATTTTGTATTGTTTGAGATGAGATGTGTGATTGCAAGGTGATTTCTATAAATGTAGATTTGGTATATTCCAATAAGTGATCTTATGGTACTTTGCAAACCACTAAAACTTGCTTATCTCCATTTCATTTCAGAAGTTTGTATTTTGTTACATATTTAGAAAAGTAGATGCGAGAGCATTATTTTCTAATAATTGTTTACATAAGGAAGTAGATATTCTAGTATTTTACTCAAACATTTTGTTTGAACTAGTTTTTCTATGTTCACAACTGAAGATTGAGCATAAAGATGGAGCTAGATACAAAAGGCGGTTAAATGGGATAAAGTATTAGTTTTTTGCAACTTCAGGAAGGAGAGATAAAATGTTCCAGACAACTTCATAGACTCCTCAAGTTTCAAGCATAAAACAGTCATGATTTTTCATTCCAAATGTAGTTCACATGAGGCAACATGTATCAAGTTTATTTAGCCTGCGAGCTGGTTTGTAATGAGTATTCAACTTCTTGTTTTTGCTTGGTTGTTTGTAACATGTAGTCAGTGAATTTCATTAAGATTGTTATTGTTGTGATGTAGTATCATTTCTTTTCTTTTCTTTTTTATCGTGTAGTCCTTTGGACTGCTATATATCTCTTATGTAAAGATAAAAAAGCAAGCATACACCATATTTTATCTATGAATGTTAAAGATTTTTTTTAAATTTGATCTCTCTCACAACATGCATATTAACGACTAACCTTACCTATCATATGAAATTTTTATGATGGTTTGGTCATTTCAATGTCTTTCATTTGACAATTTAAGAAAAAATATATTAATTCTCTTATAAAAATATAAAATTAGAAAACAATGATAAATTAATGATATATGCAAAAATCTCAATTTGAAACGTTTCTAAATTAATATATATTTATAATAAAAATTATAAAATCAAATATATTGCATATTAATATTTAATGATAACCAATTAATAATTATTAATAATAAAAATAACAATATCTTAATAGTTAATCTACTATAACAAGTTTCTAAATTACTATTTAAAATAATCTTATTTAAAGTAGTTTTAAAATTAAATTAACTAAGATGTTAAATTTATAGAGAAATAAAAAGAGTTGCTTGAACTTTGAAAAATAAAAACTTAGCATAAGAAAATTTTAATTTACTTTTATTTTGCAAGCTATAAGATAACAATCAAATCCAAAAATTCTTAATTTGTTATTATCATGGATTGTGGAAATCTCTTCTCTTTAAAGCTATAAGATGTAAACATGGTAAATAGAAGAAGCTAATATTAATATAAGATTGTAAAGAATATTGTGGTTAAGCTAATATTAATATTAAACTATTTTTTAATTGTAATATAATATTATATCTACAATCCAAATGCTATTTTTAAAATATTAAATTATATTTAAAAATAATAATAAATTTTAAAATATTTTATTATTATTATGTGTAGTATATAAATAAGCTAAAAATTGTAACACATAAAAAAATCTCTATGAAAATAATTAAATTTGAAAATCTAAATTAAATATTTTAAAATATTTTATTTTAATAGAAAATAAAAAATTAATAATATATTTTAGAACTTACTTATTAATATAATTCAAAAATAAAACTTTAATAAAAATTGTAAAACTTGAGAATTTCATAAATTTAATTAATTTTAAAAAATATAATATATTAGATTTGAGAAAATCACTCATAATTTGTTGAGACTAAAAGTTTACAAAAACCAAAAGTGAGATAAATGTTTAATATTGCATTGTTGAGATAATAGATAATAGTTTGTACAAAATATCTCCGCTTGTACAAAATATCTCGGCAAAAATCGCTCTTATCGCTAAATTTTTTTTACCAATCAAATGACACATAAATGATTTTCTAAAAACATTTAGTTAAAAAAATTGCATTTGTACTTTAGTTAATATAAAAAAAAAATTACAATATAAAAAATAACCCACTCCAGATTTGCTAATAAGGAAGTTATTAATAACAAGTTTAAAAAAGTGTGTTGCCTATAGTTACAGCCTAAACAAGAACTAAAAATTCATATTACCATATTTAAAAATTAGAAATGATTATATCTTGTCTTTTTAAAATATTATATTATATTATTATAAATAGAATACTATATTAAATTTATTTATAAATTAAAATATTAAATTAAATTTATTTATAAAAATTTTTAAGGTACATATAATTTTATTATAATATAACATGTCAATTCATAGGTTTAATAAATTTTTAAGTTGTCATATATACTGTCTAAAAGTAGAAAACCGACTATATAGACTATCAAATTCTGACCTCTCTCTCCATCTTCTACATAAATTTTAATTCCTAAATCAATTATAGATTCAAATTTTCTACAATACCACATTTTTTTTATTTTATTTTTAAAATCCCTTAATTATACCAATTAACACGAAATGAACAAATCTAAATATTCTCAAGATACGGACCTCGATTCATTCAAGATACAGACCTCCATTCTCATTTTCCGAAGATATTTACAAGCAATCATTATTAACCACGTGCAGAGTTACTTCAACAGTGATACGCATCGCAGTCAACGGGCCCACCAGCTGACCTGGCCATCCAGCATCTGCCGACAATACACGTTAACATTCCCGTCAGGCATTCTCCAGAATGTGAACGGAACGGATTAATGGAATTCCGCTTGCACGCCCCACTATTGAAGGCAGGCTCGTTTCTTGTGTGAGGCCTCTTTTTGCTTTTATCTTTGAGCGTTCTCTTGAACGGCTACTGTAGAATTCCAGATATTCCCATTTTGTTCGTTATCAGGAAGAGCCCACGTTTTACAGAATTTCAGTGAACAATTTTAAAAAATATCTTTTTATCATTTTTCTCTTGGCCACCATCAGTTTGCACTTTGCCCTCAAGTGATTATTCATGATTCGCTCGTTTGGTGGTGCTGAATTTTGTGGATTTGATTTGATTTCTGAATGATTTCAATCCAGTGGGGTTTTGGGCAGGAGCAGTCGAGGTGAATTAATATGAGACTAGACAAATCATCTTCAGTTTGTACGGTATGATTTCTGGCCTTGCCTGTTCCTTGAATCTTATTTTAATTCAACTGGGAAAATCTTATGTGTGTTAGGCATGGGTATTGAACTGTTAATCAAAAAGGCTAAGAATTTGGGTCAGTATCTGCTTTTTAATGAGCGTGGTTCTTCTGCTTTTGATTTTTTTCAGAAATTCCCATCTTTTCTGTTGATTTCATTATATTTTAAATGGTTTTGAAATCAACATAAGCCAACAATTTTATGGTATATTGCCTCTCTTCTTCTGCTACTGATTTTGATCGGAGATTCTTCTCACTCTTCGAGTCTCTCTAAATACCCATCTACAAAGTCGACTTCTATGGCGCAGGCATCTCTAGCTTCCCTCTCACTATCAGCCGAAAATTCCATTACGAAGTGCCCCTGTGTTTCTAATGCCTCTGCTGTACCAAAAATCCTTTCTTTTCAATTCCTCAGATTCAGACTTGAGCTGGTGTGAACTGAAGTCCCAATCCCTGTTTCGCGTTTGAGTTAGTGTAAAAGGGTTGTCAATTGGGCCATAAGCATCTTTGCCTTGCATTTAATCTTCCTCTTGGTGTGATCTTTCTGATGGTCTTCATTAGTATGCGAGGTTGAATTCTCTGAGGCAATGATGAGTTTTCCTACCAGTATCTTTTGTCCACATGGCTAACCTGAACTTTTCTTTCACAATATCTGTTTAGTCCATGGGCATTATATAGACTAATGTGGCAATGCCCCATTTATTCGTCATATGGAGTTGTTTATTATTTATATGACAATTTTTGCATCATTAGAGGTTAGTGAAAGAAAATGTCCAGGCACGCTCAGAGAAAATCCAAAACCTAACAGACTTGGGTACTAGTCAGACATTATATGGATATTTTTGATCCTGTGGCATTTTTCTTTAATGGTTTATGTTATTAAAAAAATGGGGAAGATCTTATGTTAAAGAAATTAAGCACAGACTTTATTCTACTGAAGAAACCCCCGGGATTGGCTCTGCAAGCCCAGCATGTTTGTGGGGTTATGGGGTTGATGATCAGACCTAAGAGCTTGAAATTTGTTGCTGCTATGCTCTTTTTAATTTGAAGATGCAATTATACTTATTTAGACTCTTCAATTTGTTCATTTGGAGTTTTTTCTTTGTTTGCTTTGGAGCAGATAAGGATCGGCAAGGATTGGTAATGGCTTGCAATGCACTTCAGGATTGGACCATTTCATCACTAATCGCCATATTTTTCAAACTGGTCAAGGCCTTTATTTTGCTTTGGGTGGCTTCAATTGTTTTCTTTGTAGCAAAGTTCCTGAGTTTCTTTGGTCTGCATTTACCTTGCTCCTGCAATGATATCATACAGGACCAGAACTCCATAGACAATAATGTCTGTGTGCAGAGAGTTATCATTGAATGGCCTTTCAGAATGATTTCATCCACCGAATGTCATATTCTCAGCAAGTTTCCGTTTAAGTGGAGTTGTACCATTGAAAGAAGTGGTTCATCCTCTGAAAGGAATGCAAATTCAATAGATGTGCAACCAGTGGATGGATCATGTGATACATTACTACCTGCTCCACTGATGCTAAAAGGTGGTCTTTCCTACTGCAATTCACTTGGTCCACAAGACAACCAAACGATAGATCCTGCAGCTTGTTCGGAAATTCAAGATATGCAAACTGAATTCACTGCAACCAAGAGTGGTTTTGGCACTCATGCACCTGATGAAAGTGAGGTATGTTGTCAGCAAGGAAGATGCTGTTTTAGTTACTTTTTAATTCACTGAATCACAAACATAACTGTGTTATATAGTCTTCGTGTTATGTACCTATGCCCTTGATATTATGATACATATTTGGGTCATGCATGCCAGAAACAGAAAGCTGACCAGAAGTCATCGCAGGACAGCAATGCTGCTCCATCAGGATTGCATGGCAATGAAAAGATCACTATTGTTGGAGAATGTAATAGCAGTTCGTTAGCTACATCAGTTGGACATGATCTGTTTGACATTGAGCTTCCAGGTTAGTAATAGTTTCAAGGAGCCTTGCTGCCTCTAAAAGTATGTAGAGCATAGACAAGACTTGTTGATATTTTAACCAAATGTTATAGAAATGTTATAATCGCGCTGAGGAGTGTAAGGTACATTAATAATTGTGAATCCCCGAAGCAATGTCAAACTCGTGATAATTTGTAAAGTTCAGGTTAAATTTTGAGTGTGTTGTATAACTACAGATAAGTTAAACCAATAAAATAGCAAATAATAACTCCTAAGTATTTCTGTTGCAGGTGTAACTGATTTATTTGCAGAAGACACTTTAAATAAGATTTTGCTTTCAAATAATTGCTTTCAACTAGAAAAGACCTCATCTCTGCCTGAGGTGGATGTACCATACAGAATCAATGATTTGAGAAAACAACTTAAAGAAGAAAGGGAAGCTCGGAAGGCTCTATCTCTAGAACTTGATCAAGAGCGAAATGCTGCTCAAACTGCTGCTGAGGAAACTTTGGCCATGATATCACGCATTCAAAGTGAGAAGGCATCTGCTGAGATGGAAGCTCGACAATTCAAGAGAATAGTTGAGGAGAAATCAGTCTATGATGAAGAAGCGATTGAAATTCTCAAGGAGATTGTAGTCAAACTAGAAAGAGAAAGGTTGGATATAAAGGACGAAGTTGAGATGTATCGGCGAAGCTTGCTTAAAGATAGAAGTGAAAAGTGGGAGAGAGGATCATATGCCGATTCAAATGAAGACAATTTGAGTATTCATGATGTTCATGTTGTCCGAACACCCACAAAGAGGGATCTTGACAAAAACATGATTTCCCCTTTATCATTAACTCCAGATAGATATCATAGATCATGCCTACATCAAGGAATTTCTGAGAATGGACTTGAAGATGAAATGTTGAGGGAAGACAACAGTGCTGGCATTTCATCAGGTTGTGAATATGAGAACCAGGAAGCCAGAGAGCGAAAGACAAGCAATGCTTGGTTGTATTCAAATTCAAGAAATTTGTATGATAATGGTTTGGAAGGGATACAATCTCATGATTTGCGCACAAAATCCATGATTCGCAGGGATATGGCAAGGATGAAGGCTGAGGATGAAATAGAGCATCTTTCAGAGAAGCTTCTAGCCCTATTGGCAAGCAGGGAGAGTGCCATTTCTTCTATGCAATATATAAACAAGGAAACTGTTCAGAAAAATATTTTTGAGGACATAGTACAGAGTCTTAGAGACATGCACAGGTTAAAGGAAGGAGGAGAATCTGTAGTGCAAGAGTTACTTCCTTCTGAATCTGGCAAGGTACGTTGTTTTATCTAAAGATCCAAAAGACAATGTACATTTTAATGACTTATTAGATCAAATTGACGGCAATAATTCTGCCCATTGAATTCCTGCATAGCAGCAGTACAGTCAAAACTTAAGACAGATTTTCTATGCAGTCTTAGTTCTCGCATGATACAGGAAAAATGGAATAAATTTCAGCTATCCCATTAACAAACGTTCAGTCCAAAACATAAGTAATGTGATAGGTCAGGATCAGACTGCATACTGTGTTGTAATAAGTTTCCATCCCTGAACATGGTCATTGCTGATGGTGCCTACAAGAGTTTACTCCTTTATGCCATCAGCACTTATGTCCAACTGAAACAGTGTTTAATTCCATCTTTTTTTGCTATTAAGGAAAACTCATCAGTTTGCATTAAATTTGAACCACAGGAACTGAACTGTTGTGTAAACCCTTTAATTGATAATGCTGCCTGTAAAGCTATATAGGCGAACTTTATACCATATTTTCTTCTCTAATCATATTCTTTGTTTTTTTTTTCATCTGTTGTATTCTTTATCACGCCACAGCTGTGCACAGTTTTGTCTATCTTTGGCCTACATGCAACTTCTCAACTATCATGCATATTTTATCATAATTATTAATGTAATATGTATACACATGTTCACATTTTAAGGAACCAATCATGTAAATTTGTAATTGAAATGGCTGTCTTTAAAGCAGCCTATGAAAACATTATAACTTTTTTCCTTCTTCAACACTGTTCATTCTTTGGCTTTTCATCTGTTGCATCTTTTGTCAAGGATCTACCTGTGCAGTCTACTGCTTGACTTTGGTCTAAATGCAAGTTCTCCACCATCATACAAATATTACTAGAAATGCTAAGGTAACACTTGTGCACATCCATGTGGTTACATTTTTCTGCTATGTATTTAAACGTCGGTTACACCTTCTACCTTCTTGAATCATGTCCATTACTTTGCCTTTCATACATTGCATCCTTTTTCAAGGATCCGGTTCATGCAACCTCCTGCTTGACTTTGGTCCATATGTAACTTCTCCGCCAATTATAATATCTGAAATGCTAATGTAACATTATGTGCATCCTATGTATCCCTTGTAGGGGTTACAACATTGAAGTACTGGAGAACCAAGTTTGGTTTTATTTCCACAGGTTCACATTTATTGCAGTCAGTGAAAGGAATTTAGAAGATTGACCCATAGTAGAAAATTGAAATGTCCTTGCAGGCAATTATCCAGATTACATTCAAGACGAAATTAAGGAATGTTAAATATGCATATCTGTATAACATTAATATTTATGTAATCCATAACTATAAGTCTTTTTTATTTTGCAGAATTCCTTTTTGGCAATCTACTCAACATTCTAGTTTGAGGCAAAAGATAGATGAAAAGGAGACTGCACTTCCATAAGCATATCCACAAAAAGATTCGTCCCAAGAGTGTACATTGTATTTGTAAAATTTTCTTGCGTGGCAAACATTGTATTGTTTGGTTGGTGGGTAATTTTTGGAATTCATTGTAAAGGTTTTAGTCATTTGATATTTTGAGGTTTTGCAAGTATATGCGCCATTTTGATTTGTACCATCTTTATCTGAACACATCCTCTTTGAGTTTTGGGTTATAGCCAGTTTTACAAGATAATTATTTTGTCAAGCCATATGAGCTTATGACCATGCTAGTGACTGTATTTGAAGTCTATCACCAAAGTTCCAAAGCATATTGGAGCCGTTTGTAATATATTCATATGGTTGTATTTCATAATGTAATATAACAAAGACAGAAAGGTAGTTGCCTCAAGATCTATCACTTATTGTATATATTTCTTTTCAAATGATATGAATTCTTTTTATGACATCATATACGCTCAGCATGTATTTGCCTCCAGAACTATTGATTATTATACATGTGGACATGTATTGTAATGATCTATATAAATATATTCATGTCGTATAATTGCACTGCAAAATAAAGTTTAAGGGTTTTCTTGCCTGAAATTAGTTTTCTTTGTGGGCTATATTCAGTAACATATCTATGGCTACTGCTTACAAAATTATAATAAATAAAACATATAGCTTTAAATAACTTTCGCAAACCTTAATACACAACTTAATTCCAGGATGAACTATCTGACTTTTGTAAGTTTATAGTATTTGCTGGTATTGCTAAGCAATTTCCGGTGTGCATACATGAAGACATTTTAAAGAAAGGTGTTGACACAACAGCCCTGATGAGAAAGCGTCTATGATTTAGTGGCTACCTGTCTGCTTCCAATTAACCAAATCGATAATTCTAGAAGTGATAATCGAGGATGAACCAGTGGGAATGTCATGTTCAGGTGTTGGTTAACCTATCCTTCAAGGGACCTACGCTGTAGAATATTCAATTTGTAGATCATACTATCATCATAGATCTTTCAAATCCTTTAATATCTCTGTATCTGGTTTTCATATTGTGCACTGCAAGGCATGTTCAACCTTAATATCTTTAATGTTGTTGCCATAAAAGTACTCTAACCTACTGTCCAACATTATGTCACGAATGGCAAATTAAGTTGATTTTCCTCTAAAGAATATCTCTCTCCAGTAATTGTATCATATGTGGGTAATATTGCCAATAGCTTGGTTGTGGAAAGTACTTTCATTCTGTTGTTGTATTTGTGCTACATAAAGTGATAATTACTATGATAACTTGTTGTACTTGATAGTCTTCCTCTGTATATTTCTAAGTTCTAACAGTTTCCATATACAACCACATTAAGAGTTCTAGAATGATTCGCAATAATTCTGTTGTTGTATTTGTGCTACATAAAGTGACAATTACTATGATAGCTAGTAGTACTTGTAGTCTTCCTTTGTATATTTGATATTTCTAACAGTTTCCAAATACAACCACGTTAAGAGTTCTAGAATGATTCACAATAAAACATTGGAATAAGTGCAATCCTTGAATTATATTACCTGAATCAAAGGACACAATGGGGTTAGCAACATGTATACGGTATAATATATGTGATTATGTTATTATATAAATCTTTTCTTGAAGCATGGTTCCAAAGTTGACAGATACAATTTGAGCCATCAGTTTAAATATGAAAGAAACATTATAGCTTCAATTGATGCATATGAATAGATTAATAATTAATTCCTTTTGTGGGTATGCTAAATGCATTTATACTGGCTTCCTTCTGTTTATTCCGAGGATGATGATCTAGAAAGAGGTGTGCAGAGCACCATGGAGAATCTGGAAAAGGACATTGCTTCAATTGAGGAAAACCAGAATAAGCTGGAAGCGGGAAAAGGCATTGATGGGGATTATGTCAAAGATGATCAGCAGGAAATTCCAAATGAGATTATTAACCCGATAAATACCATTATTCATAGCTTCCTGGAGGAAACCCATTTGGGCACTAATGAGGAAAATGAGGAAGGAAAAGAGGAAATGGATAAAACTGATAAAGAAGCGGAAAATGAAGGGTTAACTGGGAATGAAGCTGAGGGTAGGGAGAAAGAAACCTGTGAGAACAATGAGTATGATAACACCTATGTGGATTCCCTCAGCAATACTATTAACCAGAAGGTTGAACCCAATCCTTCTGTCAACCTGACTAGGGGGTTAATGCGGAGAGGGAGGAGAATCGGCAAACTCAGAAAAATACGGAGGAAGTCATTTATGAACAAGATTTCAATACTAAAAGGGTTACAAACATGGGCGTCCTTCAAGCTGCAAGAAACAAGGCCATCTGTGCATTCAACATTGATAAGTGGGCGTTCCATGACATCCAAGACCTGCGCGTCAAATACAGAGCCCTGGATGCGAGGAATGATGTGCTGGAGGAAACAATTGATAAAATGAGGAATGACGCTGCTATGTATAACAAAGGTGAGAATGTTTAACACTAATTGGCTGGAAGACAAGATTAATAGCGCCATTGATAGCAAGATATCCCTAATCATGGAAAAAGTTAGCAACAGTGACATTATGCTTAGGAAGCTGCTAACTATGAATACCATGGGCATGAAATCTACGATTGAGAATCTCAAAGCCTTGTATGCTATGCTGGAGGGGAATAGCATTGACAAAAAAGCCATCAACATTGATGATGAAGGTGGGAGTCAGGAAACTCAGACTACAGACCCGGGGACTAGGACAAGATCAAGCACAAAAAAGAAACCAACTCCCCAGTCCAAAGATCTTACAACCTTGAAGGAGTCAATCCTGAACATGCAGATTCAGCTGGACGAGTCAGAAGAGTATCTGAAGACGCTGGTGTGACTGTGCTGCTGGAAGGTTTTTTGGTGTGCGACTGCTGGCTGGTTTCCTGTTTTTTCTCCGTCTTTTTTTGGGTTCTCTTGTCTTTTTCTGTTCTGGGGTTGAGCCCCTGTTTTGTTACTGTCGTTTAGGCTGGCAGTAGTTGTTTTTTTGTTGGAGCTTTAATGCTTTATCTCAGCTTCTTGTTGTAAAGGGTTCGGGGCCCCTTCAAAACCCTGTAGTTACCTTAATAAAAAACATAGAGAAAAGCCACCATTTTGGCATGCAAGAAAGCCAAGACAATATCAAATGAACTGCTTCAATGCTGTCTTTTAAATGGGTGTTTCTTGTGACAATGTTATATGGTGACACCATGCATAGCTGGTGATAATATTTTAGCAATTTTTTCACAGTTTATGTGGTATTCAAAAGATTGCTTCAGGTATTAATTGTGCATGTGTTTGAATAAAAAACATACACTATTGATTTTGGAAAGCAATTTTTTAGATAATATTTTGCCCAAAATTAATAGATAAACGTAAAACACGTCTGTGTGGACCTAGCTTTTAAAAATGAATATTGAAACCTAATTAGCTAGACAGTAAATTGATTAAGTTCCTTTGTATATTTCTGGATATTTAGGTTTCATGTATAGATTATCACTTTTAGTATTTTGGATTTTTTGGATTTTTCTTGTTAACATCTGCCCTTGCAGTGATATCTACGTGTATCTTGTCAAGATCAAAAGGAATAAAAATGAAAAATCTCTTCTTATTTAGTCACACCATCTATTAATTTATGTTGCAGCTCATTTCCTCCAAAAACTTTATTGACCAAAAATTTTCATATCAATCCAAAACAGAGCACAAAAGTTACTCTCAAGAGCAAATTCATGTGATTCAAATTTTTTTGAACCAGAATCCTCTCCTCTTAAAATGTTACTTTTAAGAGGTGTGAGGAATAGTCTGAAAGTAAATTCAAGGGAACGTGCAGTTTTATTGATTAAATGATAATTATATATTAACATTGTTCAAATCCATTTTGATGTGTAAAGACGTCATTTGCAATTGTTGGAGTTTGGAAACAAGAAAGGAACTGCAATAGCAACAGCAGCTACATTTACAATTGTATGTCTTAAACATGGATATATACAAAATCCAAGCAATTCCTAAATTTTGCTTATAGATTCATTTGTTTGTGGTTCTGGGAACTTCTTATTGGACATTCATATTTCCATCACTCAACACATCTAACAACAAATGTGGAAAGTACCTTCTTAACAGAAGAATCACATACTGAATGATGAAACTGTTAAAAACTCCTTTGATATCAAGCACGGATTGGAATATGGTGGACGAGCATGCCCATTTGAATTTGGCAAACAGTACGTCCAACATGGAACCACATGAACACAAACAAAATATTAAATTCCAGGAGAAGACGAAGGCTATTGAGAATGAACTGCACCTGCAAGTAAAACAGTTGGAAAGGTTTGAAGAGAAACTTGAGGAAACAAAGGATCTTCGAACAGTCACAGCCTTAGAGAACCTGTCAAGGGCTATTAATGTCAATGGAAGAGAAAATAACTTATCATATGAATGAATGAACTGAGTTATAGTGTATTTAACTGGACTGCAGGCAGCGGGAGAGGAGGCAGGATTTAGGGCAGTAGATTTTTACAACTAATCTTACATGCTAGATGGTCTTACATTAGACAACAATGTATCTATTTATTTTTTATGTTTTCGTAGGCTTCTTTAAAGACAGCCATGTCAATTTTAAATTTGCATGATTGATTCCTCAAAATTGTTAACATGTGTATGTTATACATATTATAATAATAATTATGATAATATATGTATGATAGGTGGGAAGTTTTGCATATAGGCCACAGATAGACAAAACTGAGCACAGCTGTGGCATGATAAATAATGCAACAGATGAAACCTAAAAGAAAGAATATGATTGGAGAAGGAAATATGGTATAAAGTCCACATATGTAGCTTTATAGACAGCAATTATCAATTAAAGAGTTTACACAACAGTTCAGTTCCCTCCATTCAAATTTGATGCAAGCTGACGTGTTTTCCTTAATAGCAAAATAAAGATGGAATTGTTCCAGTTGAACAAAAGTGCTGATGGCATAGAGGAGTAAACTATTATAGGCACCGTCACCAATGACCATGTTCAGGGATGGAATCTTATCACAACACAGCATGCAGTCTGATCCTGGCCTATCACATTAGTTATGTTTTGGACTGTCCATTTGTTATTGGGAGAGCTGAAAGTTGATTCACTTTTCCTGAATCATGAGGGAACTAAGACTGCATAGAAAATCTGTCTTAAGTTTTGACTCTACTGCTGCTATACAGGAATTCAATGGGCAGATTTATTGCAGTCAATTTGATCTAACAAGTCATTAAAATGCACATTGTCTTTTGGAGTTTTAGATAAAACCGAGTACCTTGCCAGATTCAGAAGTAACTCTTGCACTACACATTCTCCTCCTTCCTTTAACCTGTGTATGTCTCTAAGACTCTGCACTATGTCCTCAAAAATATTTTTATGAAAAATTTCCTTGTATATATATTGCATAGAAGAAATAGCACTCTCCCTGCTTGCCAATAGGGCTAGAAGTTTCTCTGAAAGATGCTCTATTTCATCCTCACCACATCCCTGTGAATCATGGATTATGTGTGCAAATCATGAGGTTGTATCCTTTCCAAACCATTATCATACAAACTTCTTGAGTTTGAATACAACCCAGCATTGCTTGTCTTTCACTCTCTGGCTTTCATGTTCTCATATTCATAACCTGATGAAATGCCATCACTGTTGTCCTCCCTCAACATTTCATCTTCAAGTCCATTCTCAGCAATTCCTTGATGCAGGTATGATCTATGATATCTGTCTGGAGTTAATGATAAAGGGGACACCATGTTTTTGTCAAGATCCCTCTTTGTAGGTGTTTCAACAACATGAACATCATGAATACTCGAATTGTCTTCATTTGAATCAGCATATGATCCTTGCTCTCCCACTTCTCACTTCTATCTGTAAGTAAGCTTTGCCGATACATCTCAACTTCATACTTTAGATCCAACCTTTCTCTTTCTAGTTTGACTACAATCTCCTTGAGAATTTCAATCGCTTCTTCGTCATAGACTGATTTCACCTCAACTATTCTCTTGAATTGCCAAGCTTCCATCTCAGCAGATGCCTTCTCTTTGAATGCGTGATACCATGGCCAAAGTCTCCCCAGCAGCAGTTTGAGCAGCATTTCGCTCTTGATCAAGTTCTAGAGACAGAGCCTTCCGAGCTTCCCTTTCTTCTCTGAGTTGTTTTCTCAAATCATTGATTCTGTATGGTACATCCAACTGAGGCAGAGATTAGGTCGTTTCTACTTGATAGCAATTATTTGAAGACAAAATCTTATTTAAAGTGTCTTCTGCAAATAAATCAGTTACACCTGCAACAGAAGTACTTAGGGGTTATTATTTGTTATTATATTAGTTTAACTTATCTGTAATAAAGCACAGTCAAAATTTAACCTTGACTTAACATATTATCATGAATTTGACATTGGTTCAGGGATTCATAAAATTTAACTTGTACCTTAAACTCCTCACCATGATTATAATGTTTCTATAACATTTGGTTTAAATATCAACAAGACTTGTGTATGCTCTACATGCTTTTAGAGGCAGTAAGGCTCCTTGAGACTATTACTAACCTGGAAGCTCAATGTCCAACTGATGTAGCTAACGAACTGCTATTACATTCTCCAAAAATAGTGATCTTTTCATCGCCATGCAATCCTGATGGAGCAGCATTGCTGTCCTGTGATGACTTCTGGTCAACTTTCTATTTCTGGCATGCATGACACCAGTATGTATCATAGTATCATAGGCAATAGGTAAATAACAGGAAGACTATCTAACACAGTTTTGTTTATTCAGCGAATTACAAAAGTAACTAAAACAACATCTCCTACTTACACCTCCCTTGCTGACAACATACCTCACTTTCATCAGGTGCATGAGTGCCAAAACAATTCTTGTTTGCAGTGATTTCAGTTTGCATATCTTGAATTTCCGAACGAGCTGCAGGATCTATCATTTGGGTTTCTTGTGGACCAGGTGAATTGCAGTAGGAAAGACCACCCTTTTTAGCATCTGTGGAGCAGGCAGTAATGTATCACATGACCCATCCACTGGTTGTGCATCTATTGAATTTGCATTCCTTTCAGAGGATGAACCACTTCTTTCAATGGTACAACTCCACTTGAAGGTAAACTTACTGAGAATATGACATTCTGTGGATGAAATCATTCCGAGAGGCCATTTAATGAAAACTCTCTGCACACAGACATTATTGTCTATGGAGTTCTGGTCATGAATGATATCATTGCAGGACCAAGGTAAATGCAGGCCAAAGAAGCTCACGAACTTTGCTACAAATAAAACAATTGAAGCCACCGAAAGCAAAATAAAGGCTTGACCAATTTGAAAAATATGACGATTAGTGATGAAATGGTCCAATCCTGAAGTGCATTGCAAGCCATTACCGATCCTTATCTGTCTCAAACCAACCAAAGAAAAAATCCAAATTAATAAATTGAAGATTCTAAATAGGGATAATTGCATTTTCAAATGAAAAAACAGCATAGCAGCAACAAATTCCAAGCTCTTAGGTATAATGGAAAATCTTCCCTATTTTTTTAATATTATAAACCATTAAAGAAAAATCCTACAGGGTCAAAAATATCCACATATGTCTGACTAGTAACCATTTTGGATTTTCTCTAAGCGTGCCTGGAAATTTTCTTCCGCTAACCTCTAATGATGCAGAAATTGGCATATAAATAATAATCAACTCCATATGTCGAATAAGTGGGGCATTGCCACGTTAGCCTGCACAATGTCCATACACTAAACAGATATTGTGAAAGAAAAGTTCAGGCTAACCATGTGGACAAAAGAGGTAGGAAAAATCATCAGAGAATTGAACGTCTCATACTTATGAAGACCGTGAGAAAGATGAGGAAGGTAATTGGACGCGGCTAAGCTCCCGATAGATTGCACCAGCGGTACATTTTTTTTTTTTCAACATACATAAAACAATATAAATTTATAAATTAATGTATGGTAACATGGATGCCAATGGATGACCATTTAGGTGTCCTTGGTGGCTACGGGACGTAGGGTACAATTTTGATAGAGCTTTGTCAGGGACTGAGTGTAGGAGAAGGGACAGAGAAGTACGCTGAGAAAGTCTAAATAGATTAATAAAATGACTGTCGCTGACACATCGCAGTGAAACGGATCTCAAGTGGCATTAAACAAACAACAGTTTGGTCATGTAACCGCCCATTTGCAAACAAATTATGTTACAGTCAGCGGTTGGTGCGTACAATTTGGGGAGACAAAATTGTTATCGCAAAATGATAAAAAACAGACATTGTGAGTGTGTTACATTCACCACAGTGAGTATAATTAGCAAACTTGGGCATAAAGTCTGAGAAGACGTCGCAGGAAAAAGTGAGCACGATGTCATCGTTAAAATGACGCGAAAGGTTGCTTCATTTGTCCCATTTGTCCAATAGTGGGTGCGAAAACATTCTAGATTTTTGGTGATGATTGGTCGCGAAAACACAAAAGGTTTTCAACTTGCACGCGCAGAAAAGGGTTTCAAAAAGGGTGTTGTATATTGAAAAAAATGGTTTAATATTTATTTATTTTTTTGTAAATTTGTCAAAATGCATTGTGTATTGCCTTTTTTTTGTAATTCTGCATTTAATTATTTGTTTTTTCGTTGTATTTGTTGGAGTTGTAGAGTAGAATCCACAATGAATTTTCAGCATGACGGAGCGAAATCACACAACGTTTGTGAACGTTGGTGGGGAAGAGTTAGCCCTGAGCACAATTATAAAAAGGTGTGTTAATAATTTGTCTCCATACTTTTCAAATATATGATTTGTTTTGTACATTAGCTTGTATTCATGTGACATGCGTATTGGATTATTATTTTTATCGGGTAATGGATTTGAGTTTTGAAGAGGTTGGGTTGTAGATGCACTATCAGCACGAAAAATTGTAGTTGTAGGCATTGGGTTCCATGGGGGGGGGGGAAATAGTCCACCCTTGAATGTCTAGGGTTTGGCTGCTCTTTCAACGTCCCTTGCGAAAACCCACAACATTATCGCAAAATGGTCGAAAACAGACAACATTTTCCACATTTATGCATCGATATAGAAAAACTTTGGTTGCTCCTTCAACGTCCCTTGGGAAAACCCACAACACTCACAAAATAGTCGAAAATAGACAATTGTTTCCACATTTACGCATCGGCATAGAAAAATTAAAGTTTCTCTGATAGATGTTATCGACAGGCCTGGAATTTGAAGGTCACCTTTATGACAGTTTGATAATTTTATTGCCTTTCATTTTACGTTATAAGAAAATTATTGATTGTCATATATATATATATATATATATATATATATATATATATATATATATATATTAGTATAAATTATTTTAAATTTAAATATTTTATTAATATAATTATACTATATATATATTAAACATAATACATATAATATATAGAATGTAAAATTAGAAAATAAATTCATATGTTCTATTTGGGAAAGATTTTAAATAATAATATAAATATAAAAACTTCTATTTGTCATAAAAAGTATATAAAATTAAAAAATAATTATAAAGACAAAAATCTCAAATAAATTAAAAGAGTCTAAATTTATATATTTTATTTTTAAAAAATATATATTAATATAAATAATATAAAAATATGTTATCAAATTAGTAAAAAAAATTAAATCATATATTATATTTCAAAAAACATTCTAAATTAATGTGGATATATAATAATCAAAATAGAAACATATATTATAAAATAACATAATTTATATATATGTTTTATATTATTAAATAAAATACTAAATTGTCTATAACAAAAATTGATGGTTTGTAAATAAATCTAAATGTCATATTTACGGTGTTATAAATATTTGGCTTGTCAATTCATATGGTTCAATAATTTTTCAGCCTCACATATACGCTTCAAACATGTAAAATCGGTCAATACGGCCATCAAATTCCAAGCCTAGTTATCGGTATAACATTTCCCATTGGGGTGGGCACAAAATCTTACAGCAATAACCTAAGTTATGCCAATGGAAAAAACACAGAATAGTTTCCCTCGCTTGCACTGGTGCACTAAACCTTTCGTCCATCTTATATTTAATTATGCAAGCGCAATTAAAAAGCAGCCTTTGATCTTAACAAAGATGATTGTCGGTTAAATTTCGCCAACATAGGTAAGTGGGACCCATAGTAGAGAAAACACTCAATGTTTTCCACCACATACTTGCACTTAAAATTTAAGTTCAATCACGCAACCGTGATAAAATCTAGAACATTAAATTCCACCGGCCGAAATGAAGAACATTTACCTGATCAACAAGACCTTTCTAGAAACTTATGACTTGAGTTATGATGATGGCAAAAACATACAACAGTTTCCACTACCTGCACATGCGTACTTAACAGTTTGTCCATATTATATTTAACTGCACAAGCGTTATTAAAAATCAGTCATTGATCTTGAAAGAGATGATCGTTGGTTAAACTTCTTGTAAATAAGGTAACAATGACCTACAATATAGAAAACACTTGGTACATTGCACTGCGCACTTTAAATTTTTAGCATCTTAAGTTTAATTGTGCAAGTGCAATGAAATCTGGTCGTTTAAAATTTGTGGGGCGAAACAAACAACATTACTTGCTTGGTAAAACAAATTAATGTTACCCCGATAGAAGTTGTCGGCACAACATTGCACCGTCTGTAATGTTAAATGTTTATTTTCCTCTTCGTGATAGTTATGTTGTGCCCATATGGTGTAGAAATCACAGAAATGTTGGTCATAGTGCTGAAAACACACAAAGTTTTTCCCATGAAGAGTGTCTGGGATGGGATATTTGTCTTGCTCATTTGGTGTAATTTATTGTCATACGAGTAAAAAGTTGCATGATTGAAAGTTTTTTTCCCATGAAGGAAGATTTATGTAAAAGAAGTTTTAAATCAAAGCACATAGTATTCGGCATAGTCTAAAAATTATGAATATTCGGGCATACTATGTCTATCCAATACTTATGTGGATTCAGATATTGGATATGTATGCATGAGGAGGGGCAAATTACTTTTCGACTACTCTGCTAAGCATTAATTGAGAATCAAGAAGATGTCTTCCAACCAATTGGTCCATCATTTTTTTTACTCCATAGTAAACATGTTTGGGCCAACCCAATGGTTCCTCTATTTTTAAAATATACTCTTTGTTTTGTATTGAACTATGCAATAGTTAACATCTTAGAGGACATAGAGGTGTTTGGTAGCAAGGGAGTCTATAACATGCTATGCTTATTTTGGTGTAACGGTGTCTGAAAGTGCCTTGTACATGTGACAAATCCACTTGACATCCGAGCGTGAGCGGAGACATTGAATGTTCATGCTTATTAATCAATGTGTTGCACTTCTTATAGTATCTGATCTCCCAAGCATCTAAGAGAAACAATTTGTGTAATTGTGCAAGTATTTTTTAGTTGCTGATAATTTTTAGTTGTGTAGTAGTGTCACCATAGTTATTTTTTCACAAGCCCTTAATGTTGTCGTTGAACCACAAAATATAATTTTTTATACATCCCCTTTTCATTTGTAGTTTGTTGTGATGGGGAGAAAATGCAAGTGGCACCTGCTCGCCCAACTTGAAGTGCAAGACTTTGGCGATGGAGTGCAACCTTTCTCATCTAGTGAGATCAAGTAGAGTCCAATTGGTGTGGAAGATGACAAGGTAACGAACTTGTGTGCGGCAATTCCAGTCCACAAAATTGAGGCTTTTGTCATATGGGATTCAAAGAGGGAAGGCGTTGAATGTGCATTCGTCTGTGTGTCCCATAGAGACCACAACTGTGAAGAGTACAAGGAAAACAAAACAAAGATTTATTCTAGGCAAGTAGAAATAATCAACATTATGATTTTGATCAGAAATTGTTGCAATACATTTATGGTTGACAGCATGACTATCTTTATGTGCAGTTATTGGTGTTCATTTGGACTAGAAGATAATAGGAAGAATACACCGGCAAAGAAATGTGTCCGTCAATTTACAAAGAAAAGGGGTTGTCAGTGCCACTTCAATGTTAAGGTTATGTTTGGTAGATAGAACGTGGCTATTTTGAGTTTCACTGATATGTTGCACATAAATGAGGATGGTATAGTTTGTCATAGTGAAAATGATCCAAGCAACGAGCCACGGTCTCAGATTGCCCTGAACCTTTCTGTGGAATGCAAGGCTTACATAGAGGAGCTATTGGCAATGGATGTCAATGTGGATGTAATCATTGACAAACATCTGACCGGTCCATATTTTTTGAGTATGTTGTAGAAGAGAGATTTTCCTAACACAAAAAGATGTCATGAATGCATGGAGAAGAGCGAAGTCCACTCGAGCTCAAAAACATGTTCACGATCCTGCTAGTATCCTTAAATGGAAAGAAGTGGATCTGAATAATTTCTTTTATTGGCAGCAGCCACAGATTGACAGGAGACCTTTCATTATGGGTATCCAAACCCCATGGATGCTTCATACGATGGTTAGACACTCACACAATTCTATAATCTTCATGGATTCCACATTTGCCCACCAGGAAATATGGGGTGAGACATCTCGTGCTTGTAGTGAGTAGTAAAAAACCTTTCTACTTGTTATATGTCATTAAAGTTTTGCAATCATTGTCGACGTCTTTATCGTGTGCGGTATCAGCTTTATACGTCGATCGTGTTTGACAAGCAACTGTCGAGGGTGCCCATTGCATGGGCCGTGTCCTCTTGTAACAAGATTGAGGAAATCAAAGGGTGGCTATGTGTCATATATAGATGAGGAAATGAGGCTAGAAATGATTGAACGGTAAATGCCTTCTTGACTGATGATGTCAGTGTAGAGATATAGGTTATTCAATAAGTGCATCTATTTTTTCTTTGACTGCTTGTTTCAACTCCCTATACAATTATCTTTTCTCAGTTTCCATGCCCGAAGCCACTCACGGTCCAATTCATGTGCACCAGGGCAACTTTTCATTATCGTGTCATTCTATGCAATTGGCATGTGCGTCGGGCAAGGTTGAAGAATGTGTTGAAGTACGCATCGAAAGATAGAGTGAAGGCAATGTTTGAATGTCTCGTGACAATAATGACAACAATTGGTGAGAGTGAGGAAATCACTTATAGGCCATTGACTTTTTTTTGAGTCAAGTTTTTTGATCAGCCACAATTTCTAAAATGTTTCTAGAGGACATGGTGTCAAGGGGATGGTCATATAGGTAAGCGATCCCTGTCTTTTTGTGCAATTGTTTGTTATTTCGTAAACCTTGTTCTTTTAATTACAGTTCATTCACATGAAAGCTAGCGCCTGCATTGTACACACAAAAATGTGGGCCAAAAAAATAAGACTCTTCCCACACGCAAATCAGGACACAAACGCTGTCATAGAATCATACCATTACACATTGAAGATGCGGTACCTTTGCGACCGTCAAAAGAAATGTATGCTTCGGATGGATCATCTATACTTCACCCTCGTGTATAAGATGGAACCATTCTATAGGAAAAAGGAGAAGTTATAGGACTCTGGTTTCATCATGAACTACAGGGTGCAAAGTTTGCAGAAAAGTATAGAGAAGGCAAAGACAATTCTCGATGATGATTACTTTCCCGATGAAACTAGACCAGGATACTATATCATGAAAAGCCAGATGTCATGCAATTTTTATGTGGTCAGACCCTACAGTGATCACCTGTATGTGTGTGATTGTCCTTAGACCCTACAGGGAAACACATGCAAGCACACATTGAAGGTTTTTGTGATGATTGTCAACTTGTCCAATGCTATGAAAGGCGTTAGTGGTAAGTCAATGTTTTATGGTCATTTACTCTTTCTTTGAATGATGTACTTGTGCTATGGATTTGCGCATCGATCAATTCACTCTAACATGATAATTGGAATGTAGGTATTTTTGCACGCAGAATGATTCAATCGTATTAGAGATGGAGAGTTCACCACCCATATGGTCGTTGTCAACACATGTCATGGCATAGGCACTTCAGACTTCCCTGAAATGGTAGTTGATGTTCAATCGCCTCTTCTGACAATGGCTCGATGGAATGAATTGATCGAGTTGTTGAAGTCTGCAATGCAAACATTGCCACAAACACATGAACAAGAAAAATCATTCTTAGAATGTGTCAACTGTTCCGCGATCAATCTTGACCAATCGGGTGTTGTGCCATTCAATCTGACTCCCAACACAAATCCATGTGCAACGAGCACAGTTCAGATACATTCATGGTTTAGTGCTAGCAAGGTTCGCGTCCCTCAGAGGTGACAATGCATGCGTGGTTCTAACCATGAGCAATTTATTGAAGTTGATGCTTCACAGTCATTTGTGTTTCCCACTGATGGCTACAAGAGGGGGAGGACTAAGAAGAACTCCTTACATTTTGCAGAACATGGTGGGCATGCTGCCTCTACTCCACCAACAGTTGGTGAGCTCTTAATTTCTGAAAAAAACACATTTATTCTTAATGGTTGAGAGCATTGAATCTTTATATTTTATTTTTCCCTTTTATTAAGAGTCTAAACTTAATCAACAACTATTTTTTATGATTTGCAACCAACACTGACATTTGCCTTGAGAAATCGTCGATGGAGATTGTCTTTTAACGGTACCACTGGTGGAGAAGTTGGCCATGGTGGTGCCAATTAGTTGACGTGCGGAAGATCGTTGTCACTTTATTTTTGCGTTGTGCACCACGTTATTTGGTTTTTAGATGTTTAGTATTGTCCACTGCACATTCTCCACCTTACGGAAAATTTGATAGTGATTGTTCTGATAATTAGTTTGGATATATGTATTTGTTTTGTGTCGTCGAACAATTATGTATGGCATGGAAGATGTGCTACACAGTATTATGTCTTCATATGCTCTGGGAAGTTCACGAACACAATTTTACAAAGGGCATAATTTTGCAAAGGTTTTTTATCAATATTGGCCCATGTTGGACACACGCCCAACTGGAAACAACAACAAAGAAAAACATTATTTTTGTAACTTTCTAGCTTTCACAACCTTAACATAATGACCTATTTGATGATAAAAAATTTATATATCTATATGAATTTAATGTGTTTTTGTAGCATGTTATATTTTGGCGAGTGCATAAACTCTCTAACTTTGTTACTTCGTGGTTGGATTGGTTCAATATGAACAGGTTGACAACAACATAACGCAGGAGGTATTGTCTTCTATCCAACATACCTTTATGCCTCTTTCTAAATAGTTTTATGTTTCAGCTAATCATTTGAATGATTTGCTTTTTTGCTATGCCCGACCTTAAATCTCACTGACTGTCTTATTCACTATATATGCAGGGTTCTGGAGAACTGTGTTGCTAACTATGTTGAAGTCCCGAGAATAATAGAACTCTCGGACCATGTGCGACAGAATATTGTAGAGGGTTTTGCTGACATGGATTCTATGTGGAGGGGGTGGGAGATTTACTTTCACACAGATGGCGTGGACAAGTGTGACATGACCATTTCAATAAATGCATGGCAGTTTCAATTTGCATATTTGGTTGACAGAGAGGACATGCGGGCGCACGCAAGGATAATTTTGTATGTCATTATGTATTGGCATGTACGTCTCTTGAGGCTAGTCGTGCCATGCTCCATGATAGAGACCGGGACCAAGCGACGACCTCAAGAGCTTCTACCCACTGACTTCATGTACGATGTATGTGGCCATTTTCCACTTAATCTGATTGTGTTGGACTATACAGAAGGATTTAGGACATGGCGCAATCACAACCCACTGTTGAGATTCAACATGATCATGTTGTGACACCCACGCCCACATAGATGATCATATTGATGACATATTTTTCCATTAGTATGCAAAGGAAAACCATCGGTAATGACTACACCAAAAGACATGTTTTAGCACAACCCGACAGAACAGTCTACAGTATAAACTAAAGACACAACTTACAAGTGCAAACTGAAAAAGTTAACAGTGGAACCCGATAGTAGTAAACCGACAAAGGAACCTGACAGCACAGTGCAAACCGACAGAGCAGGTTACAGAGTAAACCGAAAGAGCAGACAAGAGAGGAACCCGATAGAGCAAGAGAACCCGACCGACAGACTTTCAGTTCAACCCGAGCATCAGACACTGAAAGTCAGTTATATCCTGAGAAAAGTGGATCTGACTTCCACATCAGATAAAACAATTATGTTCTATATTTAGAGTTTTGATTTGTTTTTAAAACCATTTCTTGTGGGACAAGAAAGATAATTGTAATTTTTTTAATCAGTCTAACTGATCAAAAACATGCAAACTAGGAGATCAAGGTCAAGTTGTAAACCTTTGATCATAGAGTTAAGTTTGTAATACGTGAAACTAAAAAGGTCAAATCTATTGTATAAATAGATGTGTAATCATTCATTCAAGAAGGATGTGAGGATGATAGTATCCAATGAGCACATCTATGGATCAGACTGAGATTTTCAAGAAGCAGAACAACAAAAGATGAATTTGGTTATCAAGAACCAAGAATCAAGGCTACCGAGCAACAGAGGTATTAATCAATCACAATAGATGATACTTTGTATATGTGATTTGAATGGATCTGTAATCAACAATTAAAGATTGCATACACTCAGGTCAATGAGTATTTTTGTCTACATTCTAACAAGTGTAGAAAATAGAAGAAATCCTTTCAAGAAAGGTGGATTTAACAATCCTATTGTAAATCTCTTAACCGAGTGCACACTAAACAGTGTTACTAAATCTCTTAATAGAGTATACCTTAACCTGTCTCCACATAATACTCCTAAGAGGGTAGATCATCAGAAATGATCAAATTATAAGCCTTAACTGGCCCCTTCCAATCTGCAGATAGTGAAGTTTTGTGGGTGCCATCCCCACCGCAGTTTTTACCTTCTAACAGGGGTTTTCTGCATTACCATATATTTTGTTATGTGTCATTGCTTTCATGAATGTTTCTATGAATGTCTACATACAATTAAGATTATGAATTGATCACATTCATAAAGAAAGAACAAAAAATATGGTCGGTAAAGCAAAGATTTGATTACATAAGGTTAAAGGTTAATTAACTAAAAAAATTTGAGGGTACTGATTCACCCCTCCCCTCTCAATACATACTTCCCATTATTTCCAACAATTGGTATCAGGGCTAGATCCCTTATTTGGAAAGTTTAAATACTTAAGAGAAAAGATCATACAATGGAGAAGTACGGGCTTGACAAGAGTATTGAGAATCAGAAGTTAGAGATACAGATCTTCTTTGAACAATATAAAGAAGCTATAATCAAGATGAGACAGTTGATGGATGAAAGAAAGATTATGACATCTCGTTGTAATGAAACAGACTACCAAGAGGAAGAGATACCTGATCTTTTTGAGTCTTCAGGATCTACAACTAGCAAAGCATCAGACACGTTAGAAGAAATCATCACAAGTCTGAATGAAATCAATCAACATCTGGCTGGACAAGTGAAATCTCTACAAATCGGTCAAGAGACACAGATGGTAAGGATGATT
This sequence comes from Thuja plicata, assembly GCA_018584345.1. NCBI lineage: Eukaryota > Viridiplantae > Streptophyta > Pinopsida > Cupressales > Cupressaceae > Thuja > Thuja plicata. Next base: position 706,654 of record MU227803.1, read on the forward strand.
GATGTCATGAACAATGCTAGACAAGCTGAGCAAGAAAGAGCACTAGCTATTGATAACAGGAGGAAGATTACTGAAAAGCTATAAGAGAAAGAGTCAGAAATACAAAGACTTCCAGAACATCATCATGAGATCACAAATCAGATTATTCTTATGAGTCAAGAAGCAGAAAAAATTAATTTAGAACTCGTTGAAAGAATAGAAGATATTGGTGAGCTAAGAGAAGAAAATGAAAAGTTGAAACATGAAGTGAGAATTCAGCAACAACATAATGATATGATGAAGAGAGCTGAAAAAAAGCACCAAAAGGATGGATGATTTTTTGAATGGACAAAGAAGAGTCAACAACAACACTGGACTAGGCTATACCGAGAATGGAGAATCACCATACCAAGCTAATCCAAAGAATGTCTATACAAATCCAAGACTAAGAAAGCTGACATACAATCACTGTGGAAGGCCTGGACACACATCAAATATCTGCAGGAGAAAAATGAAAGGTATTCCTAAATCCACACCTTCATTCATAGGAATTTGTTATAAATGTAACAAGAAAGGACATAAAGCATATGAATGTAAATCTGAGGTGAAACAACCAAAGAAGGAAACCTACATGGACAAATACTAACCTATTTGCAAAATGCATGGGCACACATCTCTTGAATGCAGGAAGAATAAAAAGCAAGCATGGAAGCCTAAAGATCAAGAAAATATTTATCAACCAAAAAGATTTGGTAACTCATATGTTTGGGATTACAACACACGGGCAAACTACACAGCATGTGGAAGATTTGGTCACATAGCTACAAATTGTATGAGGCAATGGACAAGAAAGTCTAGGAATTGGACTAACCCCAGAATGGCATGTCTACACTGTCATAAAGTTGGTCATCTAAAAAGGGACTACAGAGACCGAGTGATAGAGACAAGCACCTTTGCCAATGGAAACACCATTGATGACATCAGGAAGATGAGAAACAAAATGTGGAGGAAAGCTACAAACACTGATGAAGCTGGACCGAGTAATACAATTGGTGACACCCTATCCAATGGATCTGGTGACATCACCACCCCCACCTAAGTAGAACAAGTATGGAACTGCATTATACCAAGTTATATTTTGCATCAGTTCCATTATACATAGATGAAATGAAAAACTAGCATGACTAAAGATGCACTATTGATGAAGGTCAAGGTAGGAGGATCCCCAATGGAGATGTCCTAGCCCCCAACCAATAACCACACAATGGAATATAAATAACAACACAGAGATTTATATCCACACAATGCAAATACTCATAATAGAAT
>MU227803.1:710671-729100 GCA_018584345.1 Thuja plicata
TCCTCCCAGTCCATGTCAAGCAACCAAGACCATGCCAAGTTCCATTAAATACATCAAAACCAATTACCCAAGACCCAAGTAGGTTTATCCAACTCTACCAAACCCCCAAACATGCAGGATAGCCAACTACCCTAGGATGTTCCTGCATCAACTATGGTATTACTTGTTGCAATTCTATGAAAACATTCTCATCGGTCAATACATACCGAAATGCATCGGTGTATATACAAAGCTAAGTTGTCTATACTTACTGAGAATCGTTGGTTAACACATAAAAGCTAAGTATGCTAGTGTAAATTGAGATCCGTTGGTAATCATGTGAGTTGACAATGTTTTCTTTGCATACACCAAAATCCGTCGGTGAATGTAACAAGTTGATAGCTTCCCTGAAGCATCGTGTTCTCACCAAGAATGTTATTTGTGTATCTCCCGATGACTCCGTCTTCACACGCTGAGAAGTGGTTGAGAGTTTATGACACGACTTAGGGCAAAGTCTATAAATAGATGATAGAAGGGTTTCATTATTCATACAGCGACCAGAGCAAAGAAGCAGAGCAAAACCTGAGCACGAAGCGACCCGATTGCAAAGCACCTACAACTCGACTCCTTGCACTCCAAATAGATTCCTAACAACTACAGCGGCTGAAGTAAGTAGCAAAGATAACCGAGAACTCTACTTTCATTTATAGGAAAAAAACCCTAATTTTAGAAACGATGACAACTACATCAAGAACCTCTAAAATCAAGAATGCTAAGGAGAGTAAGGTTAATTTGATAAAGAACATTACATGTGAGGAACCTAAGTATAAAATATGTGCAGAGGTTGCCTCGCAACCCGACAACTCTGGAGCATTTTCTAGAATTCCACTTAGGGTTTTGTTGATCGGGGATGTTAGATCCTACATTCACTGCAAGATCGCAGAAATTGGAGATCTGGAAGTTGAGAAAGCTTACAAGAAGCTTTGCAATGATGATGGAACCATAAAAGATGAGCACAAGAACATTGAGGTAAAAGGGCTCACAAATGCCCTATGGTTCCCAAAGGAGTTCAAAACTGAATGGATTCAGTTAGGGCTAAGCTGACTGCATGACCGAAAGATGTGGCTAGATGAGCCTAAACTGATAACCAGGGATGTTATACACGCTGTGACTAGTTATCCCATAACTCAAAAACCCAGGGCACTTAAACACCCTTCTTGAGTTAATATTGAGAAGAACACAAGAGTTGCATGGGATGGAAGAGGATTAAAGGTATCCACCATCACTGATGATGAACTGAAATTTGGAGCATGTGTCTTAGGATACAAGTTCTTTCAGGCTAGCGGGTTGAACAACATTGCATTTGGAGCAGTGGATACAACACATAAAGTTGTCAAGAAGGAATTGCAGTTGGACCTATCAGAACTGCTACTCAGACAATTAGATGAGAACATGAGGACAATCAGGTCTGCAAAGACCAACTCATGTAAATTTGGATCTCTAATAATATGTATATTTTTCTACTTCCAAGAATCCTTCCCATCTATCGGTAATGTGAAATGGGACACTACCCGACCAGTGACAGTTCAAATAAGTGAATTCATGAAATCACTTGGAGACAATTTTGAATCAGGAATGGATGAGTATTTCTCTAGATTCAAAGAGAGAATGAAAAAGAGAATGAGGATACCAGAAAAACTGGTAGAGAAATGCAAAACTGACATTTGTTTCTTGGTACCACCCTAATCAAACCAGTTGTACCAAGGACATCTTGGTTAGCTCCACTTGACTATGAAGTCAACATAGATCAAGCAACAAATTCTATTAAAGCATTGTTGAATGAACCATTGGATAAATCACAACCAAGGTTTGGAACCTTTGAAGAAGCCAAGGAAAGAATCAAATCAGGCTTAGTTGTGAAGAAGATTGATAGGAAGAAAGACAATGGTAAAGACCTTGAAAAAGATGTTATCGGTCAATGAGGAAGAAACCAAAAAGACAGAGGAAACTGAGGGTCAGTCACCCATCAGTGAAGCAGACAAGGTGAGTGACTCAGAGTCAATAGAGTTTGATGCACCCCCACCCCCAAAGAAGGCAAGGACAACAATTGCTCAGAGGACAAGGAGCCAAACAGTAAAGGCATACTCACCATCTGTTAAGAAAGGTCAAGTGAGGACCTACAAAAGAAAACCTCAAACCAAAAAGACCACAACACCAAAGAGGAGAAGGAAATTAATCCTAACCAAGGAAGATATCAAAGATACTCAGCAAGATGAATATGTCCAAACAGAAAAGAGTAAGATTCCTGAAACTATTGAGGAGATATGTGAGTCAATTACAAAAAGAGGTGGCTTAACTGACACCAAAGTTAGAAAATATCTAACACTAGAGCCCGAAGATCAGAACAAGATTGAGGAGGCACTCATCAAAACATTGATCAACTTCAAATATGTACCCATACAATTTGATGACAGAATGCCAAAAGAACTACATGAAAGATTATCTGCCAGATGGACTTATGCATTAAAGAATGAGAAGGAGATAAGGGAAAGAGTCCTGGTTTCTCTTATGCCTCCCGAATCCAAAATGGAAGAAATCAAGGAGATGATGGAGAAACATGTAAAAGAGTTCTCACCCAAGTTGAGAGCTTACAAGGTTCTAAAGGGAAAACTTATAGAGCTAGAGAAGGAAAGTAACAAAATTTGGAGTAAAATACTCAATAGACCTACTAAGGAAGCAAGCTCCGATAGAGGATTACCTCTCACAAATGAGCCACACAATGATGACTCTATGGCTAAACCTAGCCCAAAGCATATCCTTATAAATGACACAGATGATTTCACAATAGTAGAATTGGAAAAAGAAGCCAACAAGGATATGGATGTTGCTGATGAAACATGGCCAGATAATACTGTTATTGACATCGTCGATGATCTTGCAAATGAGGTAAAGGAAGATGAAGATATTACTATTACATCTGATTAGCCCAAGGATCAAGATACATCTGTTGATGTTGCACAAGTAAACATATTGGGCCAGATGCCATTATTGATTCAGGCAATCAATATAATCTCATAGAAGGATAAGACCCCCGAGCCCGATGCAAGAATACCCGAGGATGCAGGGGAAGGAGAAAATAAAGACACAATCAATGACCAGAATGTCATTGGAGGGGATCAAAATGTAACAAGTGAAGATCTCACACAAAAAGATGGAGATCAAACAGAAAAAGATGCACAAATGAAAAATACAGATGAAGTGAAAAAGGATACCGGTGATGGAGACAAAACCAAAAATGCCACTCCTAAGGACACCAAAGGAGATGTTGCAGGTAATGTAAAGCTTGATGTGGATACATCCACTCATAGTCATAATGTAGATACCAAAACACAACAACAAAAAGGCACTACTCCACCGATAACCTCATCTAGCACATCAGACCAAGCAGAGAAACTGGCTATGGTTCTACATATAGGTGCATCTCAAAATAAAAAGAAGAAAACAAAGAATAATAAGTTGGAGGTCACACTTGATGAGATCATAAAAATACCAAAGTGTGATCCAACTAATTTAGATTTTGAATCACTCCAAGAATATGGAGAAATTTGTCAAAGGGAAGCTTTGCAAGAAAAGCTTAAAAAGGAGCATCGAGACTCCTTAGTACTGGAAACCACAAGGGATATCTTAAACCAGATAGTTCCCGACATTGATGTTGATCACAATGCCCCTATTCTGGATCAACTTGTCATTCTCACCGACGCCATCAAAACACAGAATGTGGATGCAGAAAAGGCTATTGAAGAACGAGCAAAACAAAAGTTCCAATACAAATTGACAGAAAAGATCAGCCAAGAAGTGGAAAAAATAAGGTAAAGCTTTCAGAACTAGCAGATGAATTAGATCCAATCATTACTAAAGCTATTTCTTTAATTCAAAAGCTATGCACTTTGGACAAATTCACTAAAGAGAATAGTGAAAAGATTGCAAAGTTAGATTCCGATCTAAATGCACGTGCTAAAGGTCTAACCACAGATGACAATGCAATCAAACTAAATTATGAGAAGATAATGGAGATCAAAAGGTTAAGACAAGAAACTTGGGAAGCAGAATCACAATTCAGAGAAGAGGCTACCGAGCTAAAAGCTCAACTTTTACCGAACCTCACACTTCTGCAACAACACATAAGTTCAGTAAGACAGCTAATTTCCAACCTTGAGATGTCTGTAGCAGACAGTATCTACGACATGCATGCCAGGATTACACTAGAGCATATGGCTCTTGAGCATCTAAAGGATAAATGGGAGAAGATGATGGAGGAAATGAAGACCTCTCACTCTCATATTTTGATAAATTATAGGTATACACCTTTGCCCTTACTATCAAAAAAGGGGGGAAATGGTATGTACAATAGGGGAGAATGATATGTATAGTACATATAGCAAAAAAGGAAAATACAAGGTGAAAAGGAAGAAATAGTATAAAGACAAGTGTACATACACATATACTATACTATACCGACATATGCATAGGGGGAGTCATGAAATGACCAAGTAACATACATGGTGTACATACTATAAACATTTTTTAGTATTTTGCACATATCAATTTTTTATACTAATGTCAAAGGGGGAGATTGATGACATATAATGTGCCATTGGTATGCAAAGGAAAACCATCGATAATGACTACACCGAAAGACAATTTTTAGCACAACCTAACAGAATAATCTACAGTATAAACCGAAGACACAACTTACAAGTGCAAACCAAAAAAGTTAATAGTGGAACCCGACAGGAGTAAACCGATAGAGGAACTTGACAGCACAGTGCAAACCAACAGAGCAGATTACAGAGTAAACTGAAAGAGTAGACAAGAGAGGAACCCGACAGAGCAAGGGAACCCGACCGACAGACTTTCAGTTCAACCCAAGTATCAAACACTGAAAGTCATTTATATCTCAAGAAAAGTGGATCTGACTTCCACATCAGATAAAACAGTTATGTTCTGTATTTAGAGTTTTGATTTGTTTTTAAAACCATTTCTTGTGGGACAAGAAAGATAATTGTAATTATTTTAATTATTCTAACTGATTAAAAACATGCAAATTAGGAGATCAAGGTCAAGTTGCAAACCTTTGATCATAGAGTTAAGTTTGTAATACGTGAAACTAAAAAGGTCAAATCTATTGTATAAATAGATGTGTAATCATTCATTCAAGAAGGATGTGAGGATGATAGTAGCCAACGAGCACATCTATGAATCAGACTGAGAGTTTCAAGAAGCAGAACAACAAAAGATGAATTTGGTTATCAAGAACCAAGAATCAAGGCTATTGAGCAACAAAGGTATTAATCAATCACATTAGGTGATACTTTGTATATATGATTTGAATGGATCTCTAATCAGCAATTGATGATTGCATACACTTAGGTCAATGAGTATTTTTGTCTACATTCTAACAAGTGTAGCAAGTAGAAGAAATCTTTTCAATAAAGGTGGATTTAACAATCCTATTATAAATCTCTTAACCGAGTGCACACTAAACAGTGTTACTAAAGCTCTTAATAGAGTAGACCTTAACCAGTCTCCACATAATACTCCTAACAGGGTAGATCATCAGAAGTGATCAAATTATAAGCCTTAACCGGCCCCTTCCAATCTACAGATAGTGAAGTTTTGTGGGTGCCATCCCCACCGCAGTTTTTACCTTCTAACACGGGTTTTCTTCATTACCATATCTTGTGTTATGTGTCATTTTTTTCATGAATGTTTCTATTAATGTCTACATACAATTAAGATTATGAATTGATATCACACGCATAAAGAAAGAACAACAAATATGATCGGTAAAGCAAAGATTTGATTACATAAGGTTAAAGGTTAATTAACTAAAAGTTTCTGAGGGTACTCATTCACCCCTCCCCTCTCAGTACATACTTCCCATTATTTCCAACACATATATGTCATTTTGTATTTAGTGTATTAAGGTACTTTGCATCTATTTTGTTATATATTTGTACTTTGTTGGTCGACTATGATTAATGTGAAGTATGTTTTGAAACAAATTCTTTATATTCCATGTGTATATTCAATGGCTACCCCTTCAAATATCCTTATTATCCATTTTTTCACCGCATTGTGTAGTACAAAGAATTTTAAAAGTTTTTAAAAAGACATAATAATATTTTTTAATCAAATTACATATCCTTTTCATGGACATACTTTTGGGACGTGGCTATCGTCCACAAAAGAGTAAATTTGAAAATTCAGAAAGCATAATGGATTTTCACGAAGAATTCAACATTTCATAATCCTTGTCTGCATCCTCTGTATTTTAAATGGACAAAAACATTTGCCAAAAAAATAGTGTCTTTTCACCATTTGTGGATTTTTCTTTTTGTTTTATAGGTCTTTTAGTGCATTTTTATATGGAGCTTAGCTAGTTCCATACATTTATTTCAGTTGTGTGCGGACGAATGATTGTGTACCTTGCAACTACTCCCCCATTCTCTTAGCACTTCTTGTTGGTGTTGGTGTTGGTGCAAATAGACAATGTTTTGTACTCGCACTTGAATATGTAAGTTTTTATACAACGCACATTTCAAAATGCAGAAAACACAGAGGATTTTCATTAAGATTTCAGTATATCATATTCATGTTTTGCATCCTCTGTATTATAAATCCACAAAAGAATCAGACAAAAACACTATTTTTCTGCATTTGTAGATTTTTATATTTATTTTATGTGTTTTACTACATTTTTATATGGAGCTTAGGCAGTGCCATACTTTTGTTTTAGTTGCACGTGGACGAATGATTGTGTACCCTGCAACCACTCCCCATTCTCCCAACACTTCATGTTGTTACTGGTGTAAATTGACAATATTGTGTACTCACACTTGAACATGTAAGGTGTTATACAACGTACATGACTATGAAGCATGGGTTTTAAAGACAAATTTGGAGACAAATATATTATAAATTGTCTGCATTTGATACGAATAAAAGTTTTGTTTTGTCTAAAATATTGTCTTTAACCGAGTGTTTTAGTTTATTGTCTTAAAAACCTATATTTTTATATTGTCATAAAACATGGTCTTAATACATTGTTTTTAAAAATTGCCTTCACATTGTGCCTCAATAAATGATCTTTATATATTATTTTCACAAATTGTCTTGTTATATTGTACTCCACAATTTTGTATATAATGAGAATATGCATTAGACATCTTCTATTTCTCTTTACAGACAATTTCAGTGTTATTTGTGTAGTCAGAAGTATTATTTATATCCAAAATTTTATCAGTAGAGAGACAATCGTCCTTTAAATCTCAATTGAGAATATACACAAATGCTTCACAAATAAATAAATGACTTTTTATTTTTTGAATGTAGATTTCTACAGTCAATGTTTTGAAATAGAAATAATAGAATATTCAGTCGATTCTTTGTAATTATTTTCAATAATTTGTTACTTCAAAAAAATAGTCAAGAAATCCCCAAGAAAATAGTGGAGAATATTGAGTCCATTCTATGTAATTGTTTGCAACAGCAATGGGCCCACTACATTCTTCTTCAACTGACGTAGTTCAAAGAAAGTATAAAGAATATATGATTCATATGGTTGAGATGCAGTTTTGTCTTACTCGGGGTTTTTTCTGGAACACTTTTTGTAACAAGATCAATTTTTCAAATGAAAATGTGACAAGTGTCATCTCGGGCCCGAAGCTTGTTTTTTCCTTGTTTCTATAAATGGAATTCACGACCATGAGATAGGGGTTTCACATTGTCTGAATGATTTCATACTTTACCATCCCAATAGTATCTTTACGGTGAATGAAATTTTTGTAAAGTCTTTAAAGAGCAAATAGAAAGGATTTTATGGCTATTTTTGCAGGTCTTGACCAAATGATGTACAAAATCATCGTATGACAGTTCAGATCCAATTCTCTCCATTGTTGAAATTGTGTTCTATTTTGAATGAAATAAATGAAGGGTTTATCTTGTTTGGTGCACTATTGTGGTGTATGTGAGTTCTATTTTACGGTTTAATCTTGTATGCACCCTAAAATGGTTGCCTAGACTATGGGCCCCCATTTATCAATTTATCAAATTCCTGAATCAATGCTTTGCAACATTTTCAATTCAAATCAATTTCCTTGATCAAATCATAATTAATTCGATTTCAATATTTCCTAAGGTTTGATCGTTTCATCAATTATCTTATTTAATTAAAAGAAAACAATTTCTCTTTACTAAATAAAATAATCTTATTTAATTAAAATTCCTTTTTAATTAAATAATCTTATCTTATTTAATTAAAATCTCTCTTAATTAAATAATATTATCTCATTTAATTAAAACATCCCTTTTAATTAAATTAAATAATCTTATTTAAATAAAATAAAATCCCTCTTTTAATTAAATAAAACCCCCACTTAAATCCCTCTTTGTTGAAAAAGGAAATAAATTAAATAAAAATAAATGAAGTTCCTTTTTTCTACACATCTTCCTAAGTGGTGGGCTTTTTGTCTCTTAATCATAGCCTTTGATTTTGCCTTTTGAAGATATGAACACATAGATCAACCCAGATTTAATCTCTACCATTGCTTATTTCATTTTGCCTCTTAATCTCTACCGTCCATTGCTCTTTATAAGGAAACCTCTCCTTCTCATTTGATAATCAAGATTTTATGCTAATGTTATGCTGCAGGTTTGGAGAGCAATTTTGGAGGAGATTTTGAGCACTTGAGCTTGGATATTGCAACTTCCCTCTTCTTGTCTTCTTCTTTCATGCCCCATGACAATCCATTTAGATTAATTTTGTACTTGCATGTTAGATTAGATTCATGTTTCCTTTCATAGATTAATCTTGCATTTGTATTTTCTTTCATAGAATAATCATGCATTGTTATCATATAGATTAATTTCCTTTCTTACATTGTTATCATATAGAATAGCTTTCATTTGCATGCATACTTGATGATCATGGAGACTAGCAATCTTGCTTTTCCTCCTTAAATCTCTCATTTTATGGTGTATTTGCATGGGCACAAACTAGGTCAATTTGAGGGCCTCCATTACAAACCCTTGCACTCCATGAATAGAGAGCTATGAGTCACCATTCGAGACCTCATTCTTAAGCAATCTTGGATATAATGATTCATAGAAGTGTGACACATTTTTAGCACACATTTTTGGCACCCACCGTGGGGCAGATCTTGCCTCATTTTTTTTCCTTGCAAATCTGATTTTTTTCGTCCGTACATCTCCGTGATGAAAATTTGTGCGACATTTTTCTTAAAACGACACAAGGTTTTGCCTGTCTGTACAAAATTTTGCGCGATACACGGAGTTTTGTCACGCGACTTTGTGCAAACTTTCATGTGACATATGACACCAGGCAGTGATCTGTTATTAATCTGTTTTCTATATTTTTTCTACTGTCTATGCACTTCTTCACGCGAGAAAGCATTTCTTCACGCGGCACTGTGAGAATCTTCGCGCGAGATTTCACACCAGAGATCTAATTTTTATTGCTATATTTTATATCTCTGATTTCTAACCACTAATGTTTTCTATTTCTAGTGGTTTTTTATTTGCTGTTGTTGTTGCTGAATACGTTGGACTTGCGTGGATAAACAATAAAATATTCATGTTACTTTGGAATTGAGGTATTTTGTTGCATCTCTATAACATTTGGATTTTGAAAATAAAATGAACCTCTCATGTGTTTAGCTTGAGTGTTTCTTGCTTTTATAGATCACATTTCCAATTGGTGCTCTAAAAATTGACCTAGATTTTCTTTCTTGCATATATGTTTCACATAGTAATTAGGCCCTATGAACACTATTTGTGGCGATCTTGAGAGAGTGGGCTTCATTCGCTTGTCTTATATGCAAAGCTCTTCTTGACAATAGATCCCCTTGTAGGTAGGGAAGGATTTGTTATTATCTCACTTGGTTTGGTCTTTGACTTTTGACGGTACTTTCTCTTTTGAGATTGGTGGTCATTGTTGTTGATATACGAACCTTGGGTGAGGTGATTTCAAATTAGTGGGTTAATTAATCTTGTTTGTTATGTCTGGGTGAGGTGAAGAGGCTAGAGGATTATGCTCTTTTCCCTTTTGGGAAAGTCAGAAACTTGGAACCCTTGAATCCAAACCAAGTCTCCATGTGGTTCATATTGTGAGTCTTCCTTGTTAGAGATGGTTAACCGTAGTGGACATTCCCTTTATTGGGTAAACCACGTGGATGGAACCTCAAGCAGTTATAGCCATTTTTTCCATGGTAGCAACAACCACTATATAAATTTCCTTGTGGAATAAATCTCCACGGGTGTGGTTTTTTATTGGGTTGTCAGATCTCCTCAGCAGCTCCTGATTGATTAAATTCTCAGACTGTGTCAAAACCTCGGTCCGCTGGGATTGGATTTCACCCACTTGAGATTGCAAAAGTTGTAGATTTAACCATTACTACGAACCATAGTGCAACCAACTTTTTATTTTCTAGGACTATTTGTGTGATTGAAAAATATTTTGAGAACATACACACGTAGAATCTTTAGGGAGTAGAATACTATGACACTATTCTTGTTCATGCGCAAGGTTGCTTTGCCCCTTACTCATTGTTTGAAGACAATTGTTTGCTTGAACTCCATGGTTGTTGTCTTGCGTGCCTGATTCATGAGAAAAATTTGTTAATGCATCTAGTTGATTATTTGAAATGAACAAAACTGAGTTCCTTGTCCTTCCTATCAGAGACCTCGTGCAAGAAAATAGATCTTCACATAGCCCTATGAGTTTCTTTGTGTAGTACAATGATAATCATCGCGCAATATTTTTCCAACTTGTTATCAATTTGATGTCATTATGTCATACCAGTTCTATTTTCCTCGTGTCAGACTGCAAAACTTTGCACGGTCCTGTGGCAATTTTCACGTGAGCAAGCATTTCATCGTGAAAATATGTCCTTTGTTTCTATACCAGCAAGTTGTTTTCTATCAATTTTGAGCTTGCTTAACCTATTGTTCGGTCATTTTCCAGTTTCCTTGGTAAATCCAGGTCAAATTAGGTTACTTACCCTACTGTTAGAAGCTTTTTTAGCTTTGGATCCTTGCGTTTTGACCTCTTGGATTAGCAATCTTTGATTTCACAAGTGACCTTTCTTGGATTTGGTAAGCTAGAAACCGTCCTTGTTGAAAAGATAAACCTTTAGATTCTTTGATAACACACTTGGAGATTTTTGGTAATCTCTTGTCCATTCACTTTCATATATTCAAATTCAATCAATATAACTTAGGTGAGATCATCCTCCTGATCCATATGTGTTAGGATACTTATCCGAAACATGGGCACCTCTGTGGTGGTGTTGGCTTACGCCTCTTGCATAATTCTATCTTATCACCTCTTTTTGGACAAGTTAATGCCTTTACTATCCTAATTTGGTACCAACGTCTCTTAGGATCATCCTATCAGCTAGTACCTTTTCTTTCATGTCAGTTACAACAAGATAGCAAGTAAATCAAGAAAAATGACCTCAAGTGGTCTTCAACCAATTACCCTTAGTTCAAACTCATCAAAAATGTAAGGGAAAAGAACCCATATTGGATCAATCAACTAGGAACAACTCAAAAATTTGGTTTGATTCCAAGAGTCACCTTAGTGAGTTGGGTACCCCCTTAGCATCTTCTCACTCTTCTATGGATATGAGTTACACAATGACTCAGAGAGAGAGGGAAGACATGGATAAACGTCTTGGTGACATATTTGCAAAACATAGAGATGTTATTTCATTTGGTGGTTCTTCTCGTGACAGTTAACCAACCTCTCCCCTTATCTCAACGAGATATCTAGATGCACACCAAAGGGATGAGAGAGAGAGGTAAGAGGCGAGCTTATGAAGATGAGTTATCACAACATGAGAACCAAGGGGATGAGCTTTATGACACTCATGTTAATGCAACCTATACCAACAACTTGTTTCAAAATTCAAGACCAGATTCACCGCTCAATACATCTTCAAGATACATAAGTGAAATACTTAAGAGGATTTATCATGAAAAGAAAGCCTTCCTAGATGAACAAGCTGAAAAGGAAGAGAAATTTAGACTCCTAAAATTGGAGAGACAAACTTTGGTTGAAATGGAAAAGAAATCCTTCCAAGAAGAGCAAGATAGGCTCTTGGCTCAGTGACTCAATGATCAATTTAACAACATGTGTGTTAGTGGTGGAAACAACTCTCCTCCATCCACTCCTCCTAAGAATCCTAGAGTTGGAGAGATAGACTTTGGTAGAAATGGAAACAGGCGCCTTGGTAGCAAAAATTCATAAAAAAATTATAAAAAGTCCTGAAAAAGAAGAAGAAAAAAATGAAAAAAATAAAAGAGAAAAAATTGTAATAAAATCCAAGTGGTGAAAACCTAGAAACGGGTGCTACTTGAGGCTTTGCACCCCTATTTCTTAGCATGATTCCTTGACACTTATCCTTTCTCTATTATGCCTTGTCCTTGTTGCCTTGGTTTGGAATTGGTCTTTGTCTTTGTCTAGGGGGCATAACTATGTTAGCTTTGGTCTCTTGGATGCATTAGTCTTTAGGACATCTCACCAACGATGTTTTTCAACATCACCTTTACTGTATTTTTAAATACAATCCCTAATATTGAGTGTTTTTCAACACTTATCAGTTTGGTCTTGCCCCGTTTTGTCATGTGGTCTTACCTGCTTGTGAGCATTCAATCCTTATCCTCGGAACTCAGTATCAGTTAGCACATCTAAATTTTTAAACGCAACACTTAATGCTTGAGCTATGTCATGATCTTTTCTTTATGTGCTGACTGTCATTAATTTTTGTTGAGTTTCCTTGTCTAATAAGTCTCTCTGAGATGCATAGCTAGGGGACTTGGGGCATGGGACATGTTTTTATTTGCTTCTTGATTTATGCTTCACTATTTTTGCACAACCGTTATGTTGGTCATCCTAGCCTCTATGCCTTGATACGAGCGTGGTTTTGCTATATTAAATTGGGTAAGTAACATCACAGTCATCTTGACCTTTATGTCTTTGATGCTTATGTTAGAATCTTTTCACATTCCAATCCGATATAAATGACATTCATATCTTCATAGTTGCACTTGTGACTAGTGATGATTGTGTGATTTTCCGATATCCGTTAATAATGGCCCAATGATAAAAATAAGTTCCTTAATATTCTCTAATGAATGATGAACACAAAGTCCTATGTTACAGTTGCTTTATTGCAAGTACACCTTTGCATTTTCATGTAGCTTGCATTGTTAGACCTCATGTTAGTTTATATTTTTAGGCTACATTATGAGTTTGCGAGGGTTTCCCTTCATCTTTCTTGTGGACTTTTAATCAACTGTGATCATGTTCTGATCTTCATTTCCTTATCTTCTTTCGTGATCTCAATCAAAATTTTCTATCTTAAACAATTGATTGATTTTGGGGCATTCTCTTTCTTAAGGAAAATTCTCTTTCTTCTCTCCATTTCTTTCCACCTCTTCCAAACTTCTATCTTCCATTCGCTTTCACCCCACTTCTTTTCTTCTAATTAAACCTTGGGGCATAATCTTTCATGCTTGATGATCTACCTTTGTTCTGAGATCCTTATATCTTTCATCTTACATCAAGAACCTTATTTTTAGTTCGATTTGATCAAATTTATCAAATTGTTGTTTCTCCTCTATCTCATTTTGATTTCAATCACAAGGGGGGAGTACCTATCAAACTTCAATCCTTGATTCATCTTTATCAATCCTATCAAGCGCTTCGCTTGGGGCAACCTTGGCTGAGATTCTTATCTTGGACATGTCAATTACCTATTTACAGGGGTGTTGACCTTGTCTTTTTCAATCGGCTTATCTTTGTCCTGATGTGTTCCCATAAAGATCACACGTTTGGGTTGTTTTGTGATCCTAAATCGATCTCACACTTCAACTGCATTATTTGACTACATGTGTTCCCATAAAGATCACACATTAGTCAAAGAGGGGCAAATGTATGCACCCTAAAATGGTCACCTAAACTGTGGGCCCCCATTTATCAATTTATCAATTTATCAAATTCCTGAATCAATGCTTTGCAACATTTTCAATGCAAATCAATTTCCTTGATCAAATCACAATTAATTCAATTTCATCAATTTCAATATTTCCTAAGGTTTGATCATTTCATCAATTATCTTATTTAATTAAAAGAAAACAATTCTTCTTTACTAAATAAAATAATCTTATTTAATTAAAATTCTTTTTTAATTAAATAATCTTATCGTATTTAATTAAAATCTCTCTTAATTAAATAATATTATCTCATTTAATTAAAATATCCCTTTTAATTAAATTAAATAATCTTATTTAATTAAAATAAAATCTCTCTTTTAATTAAATAAAACCCCCACTTAAATCCCTCTTTGTTGAAAAAGAAAATAAATTAAATAAAAAAAATAAAGTTCACTTTTCTACACATCTTCCTAAGTGGTGGGTTTTTTGCCTCTTAATCATAGTCTTTGATTTTACCTTTTGAAGATATGAGCGCATGGATCAACCAAGATTTAATCTCCACCATTGCTTATTTCTTTTTGCCTCTTAATATCTACCGTCCATTGCTCTTTATAAGGAAACCTCTCCTTCTCATTCGATAATCAAGATTTTATGCTAATGTTATACTGCAGGTTTGGAGAGCAATTTTGGAGGAGATTTTGAGCACTTGAGCTTGGATATTGCAACTTCTCTCTTCTTGTCTTCTTCTTTCATGCCCCATGGCAATCCATTTAGATTAATTTTGCACTTGCATGTTAGATTAGATTCATGTTTCCTTTCATAGATTAATCTTGCATTTGTATTTCCTTTTATAGAATAATCATGCATTGTTATCATATAGATTAATTTCCTTTCTTGCAGTGTTATCATATAGAATACCTTTCATTTGCATGCATACTTGATGATCATGGAGACTAGCATTCTTGTTTTTCCTCTTTGAATCTCTCATTTTATGGTGTATTTGCATGGGCACAAACTAGGTCAATCTGAGGGCCTCCATTACAAACCCTTGCACCCCATGAATAGAGAGCTATGAGTCGACATTCGAGACCTCATTCTTGAGAAATCTTGGATATAATGATTCATAGAAGTGTGACACATTTTTAGCACACAAATCCAAGATTTTAATTAAATTCTTAAATAGAGTTATAGATTGATAGGGTCTTGGAGGGATTCTAATAATTAGTTTGGATTGGGATTATTCATAAGATATATTGTAAGGCTATGTATTCTCACATCTTTTTTAAGGGAGGGACTTTTCTGTCATATTTCATCTTGTATTTTGTGGATTCGTATACCGAATAGAGTAAGCCACTGATCATAGCTTGTGATTGTCTTTACTAGTCAGTTTGTGTTCAATTTCATTTGAAACTTGCTATCACATTTGATTAAATCATGTAGACTCATTTTTATTTTATATTGCAATTGTTGTAGTGCCATGTCATGCTCCAATTTAGTTGAGGATCAATGGGGAATTATCCATTCTTTGGTATTCTCCTAACACTGTTGATTTTTATGAGAGATATATGTTATTTTTTAAATCTATTCACAAGTTTGTTGCAGAGATTATGAATGAATAAAGGGATTACCCTACCGGATTTTGCAGATCCCAAAGTGTGGAAGGGTTTGTTAAATCATTGTTAGTTGGTCCAATTCCTTGATATTTTTGATATTTGAAGTTGGCTTCTTCATAGAGAATTGATAGATGAACTTGGTAACTATTCATTATTGTAAAAACACGGAACAATTTTGGGTGGGCTATGAAATATTTGGGGCGAGTATTACTGGTGCCTCTTTTTTGCATTCCATTTGACCTTGGTAACTGTCTTGTTATCTCATCGGCATATGAAGTCGGATCAGAAGGTCCTTCCTTCCATTTCATGATTGCGATTCTTCGGCAGGGTTCATGGAAAGGTTAGGGTTCAAACGACCCGTGTTTCTCCTCCATCAACATATCACTTCACAATAAGTGTATATCATGCAAAATTTATATATAATTTTTTATTCAATACATATAATAGAATGGAACTTGATACAATTATATATAAATATAATAGAAATGAACTTGACGGAATTCTATAAAATTAATTCTACTTCTTATCAATTTATGAGATTAAGGGGCTTTCAAATGAATGTATCGTAAGTAAAAACACAACTGTAATTGAATTAAACTTTCCCTATTAAAGATGAATTACATAAGATAGGAGAGGAAAAATGAATTTGAGATGTGTCTTGATGTTCCAACTATGCAACATCACACAATTTCTTCACACATCAACTTAGAGTAGTAATTATGAATCATTGATAAGTAAAACAAAGAACTTATTATAAAGACTATACACAACAGATTCGCAAATAAAGATCTCATTATCTCAGAATAAAAAAATTTCAAATATATTTATCCTACTTCAAAAGCATCATGTTGTTTCATTCAGTCCTTTGGAATAGAACTATTGATAACCAAAAAAAGGAAAACTGTAATTAGGCTCTGTCAAGCCACATATAAACTCTGACAATTTCCAAATATGCAATTCTATCTGGAATGGTGTTAGGCAATTTGAAAGGTGTCATGTCAAAACCAAACACCCAGAAGATAGTATGATCTTTACAAACAAACCAATCTCCCCAATTGTAGTTTACTATTCCTCTTTCATCATAATTTTTAGGCCTCAGAAAGATTTTGATCTCCATGGAGATAGAGTAATCAGATGAGTGATTATAGGCCCTCTAGATAGTTTTCACAAAGAATTCCTCAAAGTGCACATAGTGAGAGCCCTTAAACCTATGGTCCCAGATCAAAGTCCACAACTGAACAATAAGTGATTCTCCCTTTCTACCAACATTCATTATTTTTAAGCCCTCGGGCCACATTCCTCTCTCATGACAATAAAACATAACCATATGCATCATAATTGAGTAATGTTTGAAGTATATATGACAAGGGTTATCTGTAATGGCAGACAAACCCAAATCAAGCATTCTAGAAATGTACCCTGCATATTCAAATGTCCTAGGGTTATGGCATTACATCCCTTGTCACAAGCTTAATATTTTCTTTTTCTCCCGCCTCTATTTCCTCCCCTTCTCTCCTCCTATGTAATGGCAACCTCCACTCTCGAATATAAGTAGTAATGAACCTTGCATGTTCATCTTCTAGGTCCTTATCATCAATCTCATAGTCATTCATATCATCTAGCCGAAACACCTTTATTGCGACATTCCTTGATATACGTAAAATAGGTTGAACATTCAAGTCACATATAGGTTTCAACTTTGAATTGTAATGGCTGGCGAGTAATATGAGGAGTTCTAGGTTCAAAAAGACGGGGACTACGAGCCTTCCTAAATTCATACACGATGCATTAAAAACTGGTTTTTTTTAGTTTCTTCTCGCATAATGAAAAATAAACAATGTGTGTCCTCAGACATTTGTCTCCACATCTTCTTGTTAGTAATAACTGAGAGGGAGGGGTGAATCAGTGGCTTCAAAAATTATCCTTTAAACTTTAACCACCAATCAATAAACCTTAGATTATTAAGTCCCTACAAGATGCATGCCATGAAATGCTTATAATAATTAACTGTCTGTCATTTTTCCTTTTCTGACCTTATTCTCCTTGATAACCGATAAGTAGTAAAACTATTTACCGACACTCAGTAAATATGCAGAGTATACCAATCAATCCAAAAATGCATATGTGAAATGTAAAACAGTAAAGTAATAAACTATACACACATAACACATGGATTTTAACATGGGAACCCTATTAAGGGAAAAACCACTAGGACCGGTACCCCAAATTTTCACTCTTCTAAAGTGAGCCCTGTTAGGAGCCAACCCTATTAAAGGTTACAAACACACTATTAAGTGCGACCTTGTTAGAGGATTTTAATATGAGTCTATCACTTGATATCTGGCATGTATATGCTACCAATATTGATCAACCTCTATGGGCACAATAGGTATCTGGCATATCTGGTGCTACCTAACTCCATTAGCCTCCTTCTTAGACTGTGTGTCAGTATCAGGCACTCAATGCTATCTTCATGTTAAACTTTTTGGCAATCTGTTAAGATATACCTCAATTATAGAAGACTATTAAGTTCTGCTCTGTTAAGGGACTTGATGCTTCAATAGCTAAACTGAAACACAATGACCTGTTTCTAATGCAACTTTAATTACAGATTTTCAAATCTATTTAGGTACATTACCTCTCTGATCAATGTATCAATTCAATTCTTTATTCTCCACACTTTCTGCTCTATGATGTTGTGCTTCACTGTTCATCGGTGTCTGCAGAATTCTTTAGCTCTCCTTCAGCTTGATTGATCAGGACTGTATGAAGTTATCCTTCATCAGTTTCTCTTCAGCATCCTCTTTCTATTCACTCC